>JANHFL010006797.1:112710-123262 GCA_032468155.1 Oxyrhabdium leporinum | reverse complement strand
CTCTCTCTCTCTCTCTCTCTCTCTCTCTCTCTCTCACACACACACACACACACACACACACACACACACACACAAATTGAAGAAGGAGCTTTTGAACTAATTCTTCTCTGATTTGCTCTTCAACGGTTCTCTTCTGCGGCTTTTCAAAGGGAGGATCCTTGGAGCTCTCTGAGCTTGGTGGTTTTCTTGCAGACGTTTCATGACCCAAACTAGATAACATCCTCAGTGCTTGCTCGTCTACCGCTACTACTACTAGCGTTGATGATGTTACCTAGTTTGGATCATGAAACGTCTGCCAGAAAACCAACAAGTTCAAAAACACGAAGGAACCCCCAAGTTCAACCCTGAGCTACAAATATTCTCCTTTATTGGTACTTTTCCAAGAGCAGCCCTGTCAGGGAATGGAGTCAGAGACGCTGACACAAACTCGTAGTTTTAGATAAATAATGTGTTTTATAACTATGCGTTCAGCAAACTAGGTAGTCAGGCAAACAGGAGAATGATGAGGTAAATCACTGAGCAAACAGGGCACACAGAAGAAAAAGGCGGGAAAAAAGGGAAAGTCCCTCCCCACACTCAAGCAACCAATCACGGTGCAGATTGCCTCGCGCAGGAGCCAGCACAGCCAATCAGCTATAACCGTTGTTCTGGCTCACTGCACAACCCCTCTGCTCCAGCTGCTAAATTTAAATATCTACTGCTGCTGCCGCTACTACTAGCACTGATGATGTTCCCTAGTTGGGTCATGAGACGTCTGCAAGAAAACAACCAAGCTCGGAGAGCACCAAGGAGCCCTCTTTTCAATCCTGAGCTACAAATATCTCTTTTAATTGGTTCTTTTCAAAGGGTAGCACAGACTTTGAATTGCAAATCAAGGACACATACACACACCCTGACGCCTTTCATTGTAGCATTGATTTGGCAAAGTCATTAGGAGCATCTAAAATTCTGCCAGTTTTTATCTAGGGGGCTACTGTTTGCAACGGGCAACTGTGGTCCCCAAGACCTTTTTTTTTTTTTTAATTTTGCAGCCTCCAGGGGAATTTGGCCTCAGTGAGTCCTGCAGGGTTGCATTTTCACCCAGTGTGCAGCCATATTTTTGCCGTGTGGATTGCCTTGCCTGGACTAGCTTGCACCCAGCATTGGAGAAATTCCACTTTCTACTAACTGCACCGCTCCCTGCCCATCCTCGGCTCATCCCCATTCCTTCTCTTCGCTCCTCCTTGCTATGTTGCGCCTGCTAATGTTAGCCAGTTCTGTCTTTTCCCTCCACCCCTTCCCTGCTCTAGGAGAGAAGGTGATGGCCGATGACCTCTTCACCCAGGACCTCTTTCGGTTCCTGCAACTTCTTTGCGAAGGACACAACAATGGTAAGTTGAAGCCGTTGAAGCCAAGAGAAGAAAGGGGTTTGCCCAGCAATTGGGGCTCCAAAATCGGAGCGGAGAGACAGAAATGGGAACAGCTGAATAAACATATAAACATGCAACCCCTTTATGGGGTTGTCACAAAGAAGAAGAGGTCAAGCTATTCTCCAAAGACGTGAAGGCAGGACAAGAAGCAACAGATGGAAACTAATCAAGGAGAGAAGCAACCTAGAACTAAGGAGAAGTTTCCTGACAGTTAAAATAAATAAATTGCCTCCAGAAGTTGTGAATGCTCCAACACTGGAAGTTTTTAAAAAAGAGATTGGAGAACCATTTGTATGGAATGGTTTTAGGGTTTCCTACCTGGGATTGGACTAAAAGACCTCCAAAGTCCCTTCCATCTCTGTTATTCTATTATCATCATCTTCTTTTAACGATCCTATAATCTCTTGCGGGTCTTGGCAACTGAATGGAGCTAGCAAAGTGTTTTAATGGCCGGATGCCCTTCCTGTCACCAAGGCGGAGTTTTGTTCAGCAGAAATATTCTCAGTGTGCCCAGAGAGAAAAATATCTGCCTCTACCTAGGATTGAACTCACAGCCCCTGATTTTGAGGCGACAGCTTCACCTCTAGGCCACCGCACCACTCTCTGTTATTCTATTATGATGTCCTCAAAATATTGGGAATGGTTGAATGAGACCATGGAGATGGACCTTCTCCTGCCCTCCAGGACAGCGTTCCCCTGATGTTCACACATCCCCAACTCTGTTGAGTTTTCTGCATTCTTAGGGGAGGCTGACTAATGATATAATTTTTATATGATGTCTCATTGGGGATGCTGTCACCTCAACACGAAGGTGACTGTTACTTGTTAGGACTTGGACCCAGGTTATCTGTTTTGGTGGACCCAGGAAGGAGGCTAAGGTTGAATTCTCAGCCACTGCTTTCCCTTGCAGATTTCCAGAATTATCTGCGGACCCAGACTGGCAACACCACCACCATCAACATCATAATCTGCACCGTTGACTACCTTCTGCGACTTCAGGTGAGAGCAGAGACCGCCCAGCTAGAGGTGTCCAAGGGAACAAGCATGGTTTCTGCTCATTTAATGAAAAGGAGGACTAGGGGTGACATGGTAGCGGTCTTCCAATATCTGAAGGGCTGCCACGAAGAAGAGGGGGGTCAGGCTATTCTCCAAAGCCCCTGAAGGCAGGAGAAGAAGCGACAGATGGACACTCATCAAGGAGAGAAGCAACCTGGAATTAAGGAGGAATTTCCCGACAGATTAATCGGGGAATGGGTTGCCTTCAGAAGTTATAGGTGCTCTATCACTGGAAGTATTTAAGAAGAGACCGGACAGCCATTTGTCTGGAATGGCATAGGGTTTCCTGCTCCATCAGGGAGTCAGACTAGAAGACCTCCGAGGTCCCTTCCAACTCTCTTATTAAGGAATAACTGCTACCGCCACCGCAATAGTTAGGAGAATTCTTCTGCGGCTGTTGGACCTTCACAAGATTTTCTCTTCCTTCTTTTCCTCCTCTTACGTTCTCTCCTTCCTCTTCCAAATATCCAGGAGTCCATCAGTGATTTTTACTGGTATTATTCAGGCAAGGACATTATCGACGATCAGGGCAAACGCAACTTCTCCAAAGCGATTGCTGTAGCCAAGCAGGTCTTCAACAGCCTCACCGAATACATCCAGGTAGGGCTCTGGAGATTGGGGGGCGGGGGGGGGAGTTCCACCTGGAGAGACCCTTCTCCAGAAAGTGTTGCACCTCGGCCTTTACTATCCCCCCCCCCAGAGGACGCCAACCTACAATAGTGAAACAACAAGTTAACGATCGGTTTACGCGTCTCAACCTTTTTCATGTAGGGTAGGTCCGAATGACCGCGGCAGACCCATCGTGGTCTCCTGCGTGCGTTTAATACGAAATGTGCCACGCTTTGGATTTTATTTTATTTTTAAACATTTCTTTCTCTTTTTGGGTCTTCGCAGGGGCCTTGCACCGGGAACCAGCAGAGTTTAGCGCACAGCAGACTCTGGGACGCAGTCATCGGTTTCCTCCACGTCTTTGCTCACATGATGATGAAACTGGCTCAGGTAAAGAGAAAACGAAGAGAGGGAGAGGCGGAAGGGTTGCCTGGTGTGAGCTCTAGAAGAGACCACCCTGCCTAAGAAAGGAATACCGAGAAATCAAATCCTTTAAATCGAAAAGCAGATTTTTCCCGCTAGCAACCGATATCTTTTCCCTCCAAGCCTGTAGCTCTGATCTCCGGTTGTTGGCTAATTATCTAGTAAGAAGAGAAAGAAAACGTGGATATTTGTCAGGTTTTTTGGGGGAGGGCAGCCAACTCTCAGGTTTTAGAGCTGAAGCCCAGCCGTTGTTGACGTCCCCTGCCCTTCTGCAGCCTGAAACCAGTGGCCAACTGGCTTATGCATAATGGTGTGAGGGGTCCCTGGTGCTCTCTGAGCCCGGTGGTTTTCTTGTAGACGTTTCATTACCCACGTAGGTAACATCATCAGTGCTGGTAAGGAGTGGGATTTGCGCTCAGTTTATATCCTAATGGCTTGCCCTGTCAGTGTTGGCGAGAATGGTCTCGGAGGCTCGCCTCCCCCACACCAACAATCGGCACCCAGATGAGCATAGATGAACTTCCAAGATTAACATCAAACCAACATCCAGGAAGTAATGAAGGAACTGACAAACAGCCTAACAGCAAAATGCTCAACCAAAGAGCCTCCGAGGCTATTTCCACCAACACTGACAGGGCAGGCCGCTAGTATATAAAGATAAGAGCAAACCCCACTCTCTTCTAGCGCTGATGATGTCTCCTAGTTGGGTAATGAAACGTCCGCAAGAAAACAACCAGGCTCAGAGAGCTCCAAGGATTTCAACCCTGAGCTCCAAATGTTCTCCTTTATTGGTAGCGTATCGGTGCGCAAAACATTTCAAGTTAAAGTCTTTGGAGTTTGAACTAAATGGTGGTTCCCACCCTACCAGAGATGTTTTGAGGGCAGGCTGACCATACTACCAGGACCCAAACCTAGCATAATACAAACATAAATAAATACATCTCTCTTAGAAACCCTTCTGAATAATATTTTTTTTTCCAATGTGTAACAGACGACCCAACCCCCAGCGCTTCGAAATGGCGTAAGAACCTTCTCTGTGGTCTGCGTCCCTCCATCCTACCCCTTTGGCTGATCCTCCCAGTTCCCATGCTTCCCTTCCATCCTCCCCCTTTGTTCTCCCTTTCCTTTCACCGGGCCGGACCCATTTGATTGATTGATTGATTGATTGATTGATTGATTGATTGATTGATTGATTGATTGACTGACTGACTGACTGACTGACTGACTGATTGATTGACTGATTAATAGTGTACTTCTAGGCACCTTAATAATCATTCAATAAAAATGCCAGATAAAACTTATCGATAGAGACGTCCTGTTTAACATTCAGTTTAAGTTACATTGACCAAGATGGAGAGGAAGGGAGCCCAGTGCATATGGGGAGGAAGTGGGGTATTACCTTATCCATTAACCATTGCCAAAATGACACCCCCCCCACGCCACCAAAATTAGGACCCCAGGCCAGCTGGAAGAAGTTACTGCCAAAAAAAGGCCATTCTGCCCTCGTCTTGGATAGGTACTGGTTTTTCTAGGTCAAGGTCTCGTAGTTACCAGAACCGGCTGGGTTGGACCTCTGCAGTCAGCCCAAAGCGTAGCTCAACCCTTTTTTTTTTTTGGGTGGCCACACATTTGTGGCTCTTCATTTTCTGCTTTTGTCTATAAACGCAAAGGTTGCCAAGTTTGAGAAACGCTGATGTGTACGGATAAAGCTTCGGCTGATCTCCCCAGAACTTAAGCGTAATTGGCCCTAGCTTGTAAACTAGCAAGTAAATCCCAGGTCTGCGGGCTGAATCGGTATATTGAAGAGGAAATGTCCTATAGCTGTGTCTGTACAGTTACTCGGAGTCAAGGTCAGCCCAAGGCAGTCTTTACTTTTCACCCCCATAGCCCTTAAAATCTTAGCTGTGGGCTCCTTGTTGCTCTCTGAGCTTGCTTGTTTCCTTGCAGACGTTTCATGACCCAACTAGGTAACGTCATCAGTGCTGCTGTAGAAGGGAGTAGAGTTTGCTCTCTTGGTAGTTCCGGGATAGGATTAAAGGAACTTGGTAGGAGGAGCTACCAGCAGAGACGAGCAAACAGCAAACAACATCCTAATCAGGGAGCCATCAAGTACACCCTCCACCAAAATGGATAGGGCAAGCCGCTTCTAGGACTGGTGATGTTACTTAGTAGGGTCATGAAATGTCGGCAAGAAAATGAGAGAGCACCAAGGGCCCCACAGTTCAGTCCTGACCTACAAATGTTGTCTTCTGTTGAACGGCCAGATGCCTCCTGCGCCGTTACTTGAACGTGGAGGGATAGCATGTTTGATCCGGTCCATTTTGCAGTGGCTTCTTTCTGTTCTTCATCCAGCTTTCTCTTTCTGCTGTCTCCTTTCTGCTTTCCCGTCTCCTCCATCTGTCAGGTGGTGGTTGTAGGCTCCATGCTTGACCATTGCTTGGGCTTGCTGGCTCATCTTTCCCATCCAAGCTCATTTGGTAATCATGCAGGCACTGGCGGGTGAGCGGGAGGTCCTTGGGTGGAAGGACGGAGAAGAAGAGGACAACCAACAGCCAGGTGGACGGATGGGCTTGATGGCCGCGGCGACGGGGGGGGGGGGGCGCAGCTGGAGAGCCTGAGGGAGCCCGTTGAGGGCCAGTCAGACTGGAGAAGGTTTCTCTTAGTCAGAGCAGGATGGGAGAAGGTGGCCTGGAGAACCCCATCCCAGCTTCTTCACAGCACACGGGTGGGAATAGACATTGGGACATTTCCAGAATTATCTCTTTCCCTCACCAAACTATCTCTTTGTTGCGCTGCCCACGAGGAGCGTTTTCGGAGTGACTCTTACCCGAAGGTAAGGAAGATGCCACCCGTTCAGAGGATGAAATGCTCTCTGTATATGTATTTGGGGGGGGTTAGTTCCTGGTTGACATCCTCCAAAGAGAACGGGAAGCTTCGGGAAAGAGACCTCGGAAGGTCATCGGGGTTTTTTTTTCCCTACGGGTAGAACATGGGGACCATAACTGGTCAGGTTGGATGTATTTAAAGCAATGTTTCTCACCTCAACAACTTTAAGATGCGTGGACTTCATCTCTCCAGAATTCCCCAGCTGGCTGGGGAATTCTGGGAGATGTAGTCCACGCATCTTAAAGTTGCTGCAGTTGAGAAGCACTGATCTAAACTGACTTCTGATCCCAAACGTCCCGCTAGACTTAGTTTCCACGTGCTATGGGACCCCGCATTTACCCGTTCACCATCTTTACCCATGGGTTCACACAACCTTCTTCTTCACACCTGTCGGTGATTGCGTTTCGGTGGTCTGGCTGGCCGGAAGCCAACCGGTGTGTGGTTGAAGATTAGATGGGTGAAGGATTGTAAATGAAGAAATCCCGGGGGCTCCTTGAGGAGGTGTGTTGGAAAGAGGCCTCAGGGCCTACCGGAGAAAGACGTCCCGTTTCATTGCATTCCATATCTTACACTTGCTTGTTCTTGTTCCAGGATTCCAGCCAAATTGGGCTTCTGAAGGAGCTGTTGGACCTTCAAAAGGACATGGTGGTGATGTTACTTTCTCTGCTGGAAGGTGATGACCTGGCAACCTTCTGGAGGAATCTCTGGGCTTCTAACGGGCAGAACCTCCTGCCTTATAGGCTCTTAGGCTCAGTTTCTAGCCTCTCCAGCTGGACTCTGACTAGGTCTCTGGCCAAAAATCTGAAGGCCAATGCTAGATATAGCTGGTCCTTGGCTTATGACCATGAACCTGTCCAACACACCTTTCTCCTCCTATTTTCCCCACGACACAATCATGTGAGGTGGGTTGGGCTGAAAGAGAGTGATTGTCCCAGCTGGTTTTCATGGCTATGGTGGGACTAGAACTCCCAGTCTCCTGGGGATTGGCCCAAAGTCACCCAGCAAGTCTTAAAAGTTGCCAAATTTGGAGACCCTTGTCTTAGGCAACGGCTGAAGGTAGGACTTGAACTCGTGATTTCTCGCTTTCTAGCCTGGTACCTTAACCACTAGACCAAATGAGTGCTCCGGTTACGTGAGTCGCGCAGTTTCATTCGTAGACCAAGTGTTGGCTTGGTCCTATTTTTCCAGGTTGGAGACCTTGAAGCAATGAGTAGAAAAATAATATTTATTAAGGCAGAGCAAAGATATGAAGGGAACCAGGAGGGCCTACAAAGAGGAAGGGAGGGCACTGCCATCCCCTGTATTCTTGGTATATCTAGAGTCAATGACGCAACTATGACGTTGTCCATGACAGGGGTCTCCAAAGGCAACTGGATTTTTTTTTTGTTTTTCCTGGAAGACGTTCCACTTCTCATCCCAGAAACTCCTTCGGTTTTGAACGGAAGAAGCTCCTTGGATGAGAAAAGAAGAAGATGAGATGAGAAGAAGCTTCTTGGATGAGAAGCGAAACATCTTCCAGGAAAAACAAAAAAGTCCAAAGCACTTTTGGGGCAGTCATGACGTTGTGTAATTGTGTCGTCTACCAAAGATACCAAGCCGTCTGGATGTGACTTGCGTATCCTGTCTCTTAGTGGAGGAACAAAATATCCCTGCCAGCGTAGCTTCCTTGTCTGTCTTCTGCGTTCACACACACACACACACACACACACACACACACGTTGTCAAAGTATAATTTGTATCCGTTGGTGTATCCGCTCAGGAAATGTGGTGCACGGCACCATCGCTCGGCAGATGGTGGACATGTTGGTGGAGTCCTCCAGCAACGTGGAGATGATCCTCAAATTCTTCGACATGTTCTTGAAACTGAAGGACATTGTGGCATCCGATGCCTTCCGCGATTACATCACAGACCCGCGGGGCCTCATCTCCAAGAAGGATTTCCAGAAGGCCATGGACAGCCAGAAGCAGTACACCTCATCGGAGATCCAGTTCCTCCTCTCCTGCTCCGAGGCGGATGAGAACGAGATGATAGACTACGAGGAGTTTGCCAGCCGTTTCCAGGAGCCCGCCAAAGACATTGGCTTCAACATTGCCGTGCTGCTGACCAATCTCTCGGAGCACATGCCTCACGACGTCCGCCTGAAGACCTTCCTGGAGCTGGCCGAGTGCATCCTCAGCTACTTCAATCCCTACCTGGGCCGCATTGAGATCATGGGTGCCAGCAAACGCATCGAACGCATCTACTTCGAGATCAGCGAGACCAACAAGGCCCAGTGGGAGATGCCCCAGGTCAAGGAGTCCAAGAGACAGTTCATCTTTGATGTGGTCAACGAAGGGGGCGAGTCGGAGAAGATGGAGCTCTTCATCAACTTCTGTGAGGACACCATCTTCGAGATGCAGATTGCCTCCCAGATTTCAGAGGAGGAAGGGGAGGCGGAGGAAGAGGAGGAGGAAGAAGCGGAAAGCGCCGAAAGCGGGGAAGCTGAGAATGCGTCGGCGCCTTCGGAGGCGTCTTCCGTCTTTGGGGAGTTCCTGGAGAGCATCGTGAATTTCTTCCGCATGTTCACCTATCGCAACGTCCGTCGCCAGTTCCGCAAAGTCAAGAGGATGACGCTGAAAGAGATGGCCGTGGGAGTGGCCACCTTCCTTTACACCATCTTCATGGGCATCCTTGTCTTCTTCTATAGTGTCCTCAAGGGCTTCTGCCTGCTCATCTGGAACACCCTCTTTGGTGGTAGCTTGGTGGAGGAGGCCAAGAAGCTCACCGTGACCGAACTCTTGGCCAGCATGCCCGATCCAACTCAGGATGAAGTTCACGGAGACGTGGCTCCTTCTGATGAAGATGAGCAGGTGATGGACGAAGGAGAAGAAATCAATATTGTGGAGCCCGGCAAGGAGGAAGCCTCTGTTGAAGGTGGAGAAAGTTTTGGAGTGGACCCTAAGAAAGAGCATTTCCGTTCGATGGCCGCTGACGCACCTGGTGGGCTTGGAGATATGGGGGACACCACCCCAGTGGAACCTCCCACACCGGAAGGGACACCCATCCTCAAGAGGAAATTGGTATGATTGGGGCTCGAGGGGTTGGGAGTTGCTGGGAAGGTCCAATGGGGACAAAGAGGAAGAGGAAAGGAGGAGAGGAATCACGTGTAGGGAGCGTGGGCCTAAGAGAACCCCATAACCTGATCCCAAACCCCAGTTTTGAAGGAAAGCAAAGGGGGCTGGATACGTGCTCAGCTCTAGAGGCAAGG
The DNA here is from genome assembly GCA_032468155.1 of Oxyrhabdium leporinum. Taxonomy (NCBI): domain Eukaryota; kingdom Metazoa; phylum Chordata; class Lepidosauria; order Squamata; family Cyclocoridae; genus Oxyrhabdium; species Oxyrhabdium leporinum. Next base: position 113,631 of record JANHFL010006797.1, on the reverse strand, counting down.
GGAAGCCACTCAGACCCTCAGATCACAAAAGTAGGGCTGGAGTTTGTCCTCTTAGGCTCCATGGATATTGGGAAGAACAGAGTTGGGATCTTGGAGGTCTTTTGAAGCAGGAGACCCTACCATTTTGGACAAATGTCTATCCAATCTCTTCTTAAAACCCCCAATGATGCAGCACCCACAACTTTTGAAGGCAACTTCTGTTCCACTGGTTGATTGTCCTCCCTGTTAGGAAATTTCTCCTTAATTCCATGTTGTTTCTCTCCTTGATTAGCTTCCATCCATTGCTTCTCATCCTGCCTTCAGGTGTTTTGGAGAATAAATTGACCCCCTCTTCTTTGTGGCAGCCCCTCAAAATATTGGAGCACTGCTATCCTAATTTCATTAAACTAGACGTACCCAATTGCTCCTGCGAGCATTTTTCGGATGCTTTGAGCCTCCAGTCCCCTAATCTATAGCTGACTTCTTCAAGATCCATCGTTTACTTCTTCATGCTACAGGATGCCATGTTGGTCCTGAGGGAGGCCCCTCTTGAAATCTCGTCCTTTTTTTCCTTTCTGGGTCATGTCCCTCCCTTGTGTTTCTTCTCTTGGACCCAATTCGTTGACGGTTTGCTCTTGTGGTTCTCCAGGTGGAAGGAGAGGCAGGGGAGGAGGAGCCATATCCAGAGCTGGAGAAAATGGAGGAAACCCCAGCAGAACCAGAGAAAGCTGAGTTGAGTGGCTTGGAGGTTCACCTGTGGTTGCCAAGTTCATTAGAACCCCCTAAAATATATATATATATATTTATATTTATATAATGAGGGCTGATATATATATCATGAGGCAGAAGTTTTCGTTGCCTAAGGCAGGGGGTCTCCAAAGTTGTTGACTTTTTAAGAGTTGTGGACTTCAGCTCCCAGAATTCCTCAGCCAGCAGGGCTGG
>JANHFL010006797.1:91901-107626 GCA_032468155.1 Oxyrhabdium leporinum | reverse complement strand
GTGGTTGACTCGGGGGGGGGGGGGTGTAGTATAATCAGGATTCACATGCAACTGGTTAGTGGATGGCTTGACTCCATCGTGTAGGAAGGCAGGAAGGTGCACAAAACTCTGCTGAAGGAAACCGACATCTGTGACATCCCAGCCATGGCTCGATGTCAACAGATCAGCCGAACGTTTCCATCGCTCCGGATGGAATTTCAACCTCGGGAGGGGGAGGAACGCGAGGCGTTATGGTGGGAGAGCAGAGGGGACGGCGGGAGAACCGCATAGAGCTCGGATTAACCACGGTCGACGTGCGTCTGCTCGCTTGCCGTTACGTTTGGTGGCCGAGGACGGTCTTTGCCGCATCATTCGGGGGGACGGCCCCTTTTCGCGGCCGATGGGAAACAGGATCGGAGTGTGACACACAACACGGGAAGGGAGGATCGGTGTGGGACGAAGAAAACGCAAGCGAAGAGAATGCAGCACAACAAGACAGTGGTGGAAGGGGATAGATGGAGATCGATACAGAGCAGGAAGTCAGCAAGAATTAAGACACCCGGAAACCAGCCCTGTCCCCGTGACGGTTAATAGAATTAGTGGTAGAAGAAGGTCCATCATCCGTTCTGTGGCCTTGATCGTGAATGAAAAGATGAATCCAACTTTGGCATGAGGAGGGCAAGGACCGGCAGACTGCCCGCCCTCCCCATTCACAATGAAGGCGATTTTCTTCCTTCGGTGGGATTCATGTATCCCAACTGGCATCAATGACCGATCCCTTTTCCACGGTTGGGGAAGTTGCCTTCTCTGCTTCCAGGAGGAACGCAAGTCATCCCTCTCCCATGAGAACCGCCATCTTCCCTTCAAAACCGGGGACAGGTAGTCCTCGACGTACGACCCACAACGGAGCCCAAAATTTCTCTCGTTGAGCCAGACAGCTGTTAAGCGAGCTTTACCCCCCCCCCCATTTTACGACTTTTCTAGCCGCAGTCGTCGAGTGAACCACTGCGGTTGTTAAACAGTAATGCGGCCGTGAAGTGGAATCTGGGCTTCCCCATTGACTTGGCTTGTCCGCAGGTCTCCCAAGGGGGACGGCCCCAAGCCCATTTTTTTTTTCAGTTCTGTTGTGACTTCGAAAGGTCACTAAGCGAATGGTTGTAAGTGGAGGACTACCTGTGCAGTTGTAGATGGAAGCTTCTCCAAGTGACCTCATTAAACAGGACTTCATCTGAAGGCAGTTTGAATCAGAAAAACCCCGGGGCATTCCAAAACCCAATTGAATCAAATCTGGGAAAGCAAAGGAGCTAAGCAGGACAACATGGTTACGACATTTTAGAAAGACAGGACAGTTACAACCTCAAGAACACAAGTACTCAAATCTGGAGACCCTAAGAGTCTTCGGAATGGGGCGGTATATAAATATAAATTATAAATAAATAAATAAATAAGAGGTGGCTCTTCCAAAATTGGCCTCTTAATTGTAATTTTTAACAAAAGGGGAGCGCCGTAAATTACTCGGTGTGCATTGCATTAATTTAAACTGAATTAAATTGGAATGGAATGAGGGCTTGTTTTTTTTTTATCTAGACCTCATTAGTATTATTATTTTTGGGTCCTACCTGAAAACACTGCACATTCCTGTCTAAAAGCACAAAACGCAGGAGGTTTACGAGGACAAGAGATTAACGTGGTCTATGGGTATGGCTCTCGTGCTAAGGTGAGTTACTACAAGGAAGGCCATAATGTGGTTGCTATAAGGTTACTATAGCAGAAGAACAGTTAGTACAGAGAGAGAGAGAGAAAGGTTATATCAAATACTAGAACAAGCACTATTATGAGAGCTTCTTAAAAATATGCTAATATAATATTAGAGCACCTCTTGCAAGGACAATATTGGATAGCGGTATAATAATACAGACTTTCCTGCATTAAACCAGGAATTTAATAAGAATACAGTCACTAAAAAAACAAAGCAATTTTAGATGCCAGAAATGTCCATTATCTCAATTTCTACAGATTTACTATAACGTTACTCCTGCCAATTGCCAAGGGTCCAAATATTGATCACATGACTGCTAGGATTCTGCGACGGTCGTTAAGTTTAAGGACTGTTGATAATTTATTTTTTTCAAAGCTGTTGTAAATTCAGTCACTAAAGTCAAGGGCTTACCTGTATGTACACAACATTTCTTAAGGGAAGGACAAAGTTTACCTATGAAAGCGAGGCCCAAGAAAGTGTAGTAAATATACTAAACTTCTACTCTGCAACTTTTCTACTTGCTTAACCCATCCGTACCTATCTCACAAATACACAGACACACTGCTTTTCAAAACACAAAACATTAGAAGGTATCTACACAGGTATAAAAACATAGGATTCAACAGCTAGTTGTTACAAAGACGCTGCACTCTTACAAAGCACTTATGCCACCGACACAGCCGCACAGTTATGCAATTGCACCCTCCTTTGTCACCAGTCTAAGCTGGGACAACATTGCTGTGAACAAAATGGTGGGAGGGTGCAGGCACGGAGGCAACAAAGTGTGCTACACAGAAGACTTCTGAAAACGGGACAAAGAAGAAAAGGATAGGTGGGTGGGTGAAGAATTGAGGTCTGCATCCAAAGTAGTCAGGGGCATCACTTACAAGAAAACACTGTGTAGAACACCAATTTAGGGGCGGGAGGTAGAATGTGGTACTGGGGAAAAATTAACCAACTAAAGGACATGCACCAAATAGAGTTCTGGACACTTTCCTGCCCCCTCTGGAGACTGATCAGAACCCCCTCCAACAATTCAGGGTTGACACGGGTGGAATGGGTTGCATGTTGCATCACTGTTTGGTTTGGTGGCTGTAGTGCCTCAGATAGAAAGTCCCTACAGAGAGTGGTGAGGACAACCGAGAAGATTATAGGAAGCTTGCTTCCTGTAATTCAGGATACTGCTTATAAGCAGTAATTCAGGATACTGCTTATAAGCAGTAATTCAGGATACTGCTTATAAGCAGCTGTAAGCACTATGCTTACAGCTGAAAGCATTGTTGGAGACCTCACACACCCACTTTACGGTCTGTTTCTGTTGCTCCCCTTTGCGAGGAGGTTTCAAAGTATTTCTAGCAGGACTACCAGATTCTGTAACAGATTTGTTCCCTATGCTATCCGTCTGGTAAACTCACAAGATTTGTTTTTCTCGCCATATACATCTGAACTAGACTGTGTTGTTTCTATGTGTCATATAATATATGTGGGCATATGCATAATTTTGTATTTATTTATTTATCTTGTCATGTTTATATAGTGTATATTGGAGGTGATGACCCTTTGAGAGCTGCATGCAACAAAATTTCATTTTAATGTATGCCGATTAGTGTACATTTAAAGTGTCAATAAAGTTATTCTATCTTTCTATGTTTATTCAGCCAGGTTCTGGCTGATCATGATGCCTTCACTCAAAAGCGAGTTGCTTCCCCACCATGGAAGATGGTTGGGTTCTTCTCACTGTCAGGGAAGACCCCAACCGTCTTCCATGATGAGGAAGCGACCCCATTGTGAACTTTGGACTTCAGTGGAGTCTCTACCCCAGGAAACACCAGACTTCAGGTGTTTCTCCAGCTAGGGCTTGAAACCTATCTTGGTTGCTGGTCGTCTGAGTTGACCATCCAGAACTGTTCATTTCTTGGGCCTTGCCTTAGAATGAGAAAACTAGCCATTTTGTCCATAAAACAAGGCCCAGTTTCCAAAGAACAGACCAACCTAGCTAGTCAACCCACCTCCAACTGATAAGCAAAGATAGTTCAACCGTGGGTTGATCTATCTACCCTTATCCTTGACTGGACCACAGTTTATAACCTTCTGGATGCTTCATTTGAAATTCCAGGTAAAGCCCAGATTCTCAGTTGAGATAATTCAGGGATTCGATCATCAATATTAAGTCTGGTCTGAAGAACTGGAGTTGTCTAGAACTTCCAGATTTTAAGGACATGTGGCTGAAGATGACCCAACCACCCCCAACACACCCTTGAGCAAACTTCATCGAAGTTCGTTCTGAGAATCCCCGTCGCGACATTCAACTTGCCCATCATCTAGTAGGTCCAAAATGCAGGGTGTTTTGACCTCCCTACATTTACAGCACCCGATATGTTAAGACACCCGTGGTGATTTCTTCCGGGGGTTCTAGGATCCTAGTTTCTAAACCAGGGTTGTGAGGAAATGGGAGGAGGGAGTTCTGATCAGGTTCCCCCCCCACCTCTAGCTTTCAATCTGTCAGGTTAGAAAGGGCAATTAAAATTAAAGAAAAGAAAAAGAAAAGAAGCTGAGAAACTGACCATGAAAGAAAAACGCAATTTCACAAAAAGCAAAAGAGATTATTTACCATTTTCACGACTGATGACTGAGGGAGGGGCAGCGGTGACACCAGGAGAGGGGAGGGGAAGGGAGAGAAGGAGGAAGGAGGAGAGAGGAGGTGAGTGCCAGAAGGAAAAGGAGACCATTATAAACCAGAGAGAGGGAGCAAAATAAAATCAAAATCGATTAAAATGCCATTTAACGTGGAACAGAGAACGGATGAGACCAGAGAATCTGGGGTGGAGGACGGTGGAGGGGGGGGGGGGGGCGAGAAATCCATTATTGGTTTTAGAAATCTCAATTAATCCGCGCCTTATCAGAAGGAAGCAGTAAACACAAAGAGGATATGCAGAGGACTGGGGCGGGTTTTGGAGGAAGAGGAGGGAGAGGATGAACACTGGGCAGGCTTGGGAAAGAAGCCAGTGTCCATCTTGGAAAAAAACAACAAACTCTTTTGCATCCCTCCCCAGAGATGCAAACTCTGCCCCCATCTTCAAAACAACGCTGAGCCTGTTCCACATCCAACCTGGAGAAATGCCTGGGAAGACATTTTCCAGCCAACCTAAACCAGGAGATGATGTCCCACATGCAAAGCTTCCTGGCCTCCCCTGAATTTTTTTGGCCATGGGGCCTGCCCCCCCAGCCCCCCGAAAAAAAAATCCAGTGGCCAGACTCAACCTTGGGGGTGTCAGAAGGAAGGGTAGGGTGCTGCCTCCCGCCTGCCTCAGGAGGCAGAAGAGCTGAGAGAAGCAGGAATGAGCTTCGTTCTTGGTCGATTTGCTGGAGCACCTCAACCGGAGCAGAAGGACTTACTTGTTCCTTCTTCTGTTACCATCCCAAGTCCTTCAGCTTTGTTTTGCCTCTCAAAGGCGTTGAGGTCCAGCACGCTGCGAACGAAGGGGAGGAACGGAAGAAGAGAGGAGGTGAGGAAACAGTAGAATGGCAGTTGCAGGACCAATAAACACTAGAGTAGCAGCTCCCAGGTTGATGGTTATAACGTTGACCTGGTTTAGCTTCTCCTTAATTTCTCTGGACCAAGACGGACCAAGACGGACCCAACATTCACAAATAATCTTACTTTTTTTTGTGTGCATTAGGACTCCATCTCGAGCAGCAGCAGGCAAACCAACTGCTTGGCCAACTGCTTGGCCTAGTGATTTTACGTCTTGATCTGAGTCACCATCTTAATTTCCTGCCACGCCCCAACTTAGCTTTAAGGCTTTGTGGGAAATTAAACATCAGACATACACAGGGGTCCCACAGATGGAAAAGGTGGCTTATAGGAAGTCATCCTCAAATCTGGAGTTCCCGTAGTCCTTGCTTTTATGGAGCTCCAAGCTTTAGGTCACCACACACGTTCTTGGAGGGCATCTCTCATTTCTTTCTCTCTCTCCCCAGAAGATACTCGTGGTGACCTCAACCTTCTTGGCATTTCCCTGTCCCCAGAGAGGACCCATCGGTGAAGTGAAGTCTTTCACAGCCTTTCTTTTTAACCAGAAGCATGTGAAACAAAGGAAGACTCAAGTTGGCAACTTTATAATTTCACAAATAGATCTTATCCAGTCGACAGACCTGGCTGAATCTAGAGGGCTTCAAGCTCCAGACCCTGGACAAAAAGATAATAGGAAGTATTGAAAACAAAGAAAAAGCAGAAAATACTGCTAAGTACCTGCAAGTCTGCATTAGTGCCTGGACACTCTGGAAGAATCCCACCTCACGTTTCTCCTTCAGATAATCCAGCATTTTCTGAAGAAAGGGAGGAAGTCAACATTTGGAAAGGACCAGGTTTGTATCTTCATAGATCATCATTCTTCCCACCGACAGATCTGAAGGTCTACTCTACAGTAGGACCATACTATAGATGGACGGAGAACCACACCGTCCTCCATTACATGGACCTAGTCAGACCCTTCCAGTCACCTTGCGAGAGAATCTGGCAACGTACCTTTCTCAACCCTGAAAATCAAATGCTTCAAAGGGGACTATCATGTGGTGAGACAGAAAGGCTCAAGGCATTCAGTTTATTCTACAATTCTGATTTATGCTGTGGATTTTATACTCCATCCGGTGTTACCCGAGTCTTTCAATCTTGGGGTAAACTATTTCTCAGTCTCCAAGAGTTAGCAAAAGGAAGAACCTGCCCAGAATCCTGTTCTCCTTCTTCTTACCTGCTGTACCTCCTCATTGCCACCATTTAGGATGGAGATGCCCAATTTCAGAGTAGAGGAAACCATGGCCCCAGGCTCCCCTGTCAAGACAGAAAACCAAATTATTTCATGACATCTCTTGTCTTGGAACACAGTAAAGAAACTAAGAAGTAATTCCATGCGTTCTTCTTGGTCTTTGTGATGTCAGTCTTGCTAGGCTAATATTAGCAATACCTTCCTCTTCCTACATCAAGACCTCAAGGGCATGTTCACTTGCCCCTCCCTAGCAGTTCACAGAACAATCTAAAGTTATGGAGATAGCTGCTTTAGTCTGGCAAGATTCTGTCTGTAAGTGAAGAAACAGTAAAGAAACTAAGAAGCAACTTCGCTTTTGGTTCTCGGTTCGTGACTTCATTGTTGTTAGACTAAAGTTTAATGCCAGAAGATATTAGTGGTGCCTTCCTCTTCCTACTACCAAGACCTCAAGGGTGTTGTTCATTTGCTCTCCATCCAGTTGTTCTTCTTTCTCTCCCTCCCACTCCAGTCCTTCCTGTATCTCTTCTGGTACATGGTGATGTCCATGCTTGGCCATTACAACAACTTCTTCTTCGCTTGCCATCTTCTGGACATCGCCATGGGCGTCAAGACCTTACGGACCATCCTCTCCTCTGTCACGCACAATGGCAAACAGGTCAGTTGGGAGGAGGGAGAGGAATCCTCTGCTCCTTAGCCACCAGAGAAAGCTGTTCTCTCCTGCCCCTCGACTGACCATCTCCTCTTTCCCCAGCTGATGATGACCGTGGGGTTGCTGGCCGTGGTCGTCTACCTTTACACCGTGGTAGCCTTTAACTTCTTTCGCAAGTTCTACAACAAGAGCGAGGACGAGGACGAGCCCGACATGAAGTGTGACGATATGATGACGGTGAGAGACAACCAGACGTCCGAGACCGAAGTTCTCCCGGACATCTGGAGGCACCGGGGGTCGGGAAGGCCGAGTGGTTACCCCGGGGGTCCTGAGTCCGGGTGCTTTCTACTCTCTTCCCAACAGTGTTACCTCTTCCACATGTATGTTGGAGTGAGAGCCGGTGGCGGCATCGGGGACGAGATTGAAGATCCAGCCGGAGACGAATATGAGCTTTACCGCGTGATCTTCGATATCACCTTCTTCTTCTTTGTCATTGTCATCTTGTTGGCCATCATCCAAGGTGAGATGGATGGGCCTGCATCCCTTCCCGAGTCTCTGCCCGCATCACTGGGTCTCTCGAGTCTCCCTCCTTCATTCTCAGCAGTCTCTGCGGGGGAACGGAATTGCTTCCTGGTGCCAGCGTTGAGCTGTTCTGATATTGCTCTGCAGCAGCTGTGAAGCAAGGGTGTCCTTGAGCATCTTCCAGGATGTCTCTTCCGGGGACTGAACAGGACGAATCATCCTGTCTTGGGGGGGAGGGTAGCGGTTTTTCGGGAAACGTTCCTCGGCTTGGCTTAGTCGCACGTCTTCCTTTTCTCTTTGAACTTCTGGATTTCTCCTTTCTCCTTTTCCCCAGGCTTGATCATTGATGCCTTTGGGGAGTTAAGGGACCAGCAGGAGCAAGTGAAGGAGGACATGGAGGTAGGCTGAATCGCTTCTCGGTGGGTTTTTAGCAGAATAACGGAGTAAGAGAGTCGGAAGGGACCTTGGAGGTCTTCTAGTCCAACCCCCCCCTCCCCGATCGAGCAGAAAACCCTACAACCTTCCCGACAAAACGGTTGTCCGATCTCTTCTTTTTTAAAAAAAAACCCTCCCGTGTTAGAGCACCCACATCTGCTGGGGGCTCTTCGGCCAAGCTTTGTTCCCGGAGAGATGTGGCTCACCTCTTTCTTTTGGGGAGAGGTAAACGATAATTTATCTTTAATTGGTGGAATAATGGAATCACCAATGGATTCGTCGGTAGAAAGTCAGGCTACGGACGGGGGGGGGAGGGAATGCTTTGCAGGCAGTTCTCGATTTGCGCCCCAGCTGGGAACGGACTTTCCCGTGGCTAAGGAAAGTGGGTGTTAAGAATGGCATCTGGTTTTATGACTGCGGCGGACTTTTGCTTCAGTGCCCTTCGTTGTCCTCAACAGACCAAATGTTTCATCTGCGGGCTCGGCAGCGACTATTTCGACACGACGCCCCACGGCTTTGAGACCCACACCTTAGAGGAGCACAACCTGGCAAATTACATGTAAGCAAAGGAGACACCGGGGGATCCTTACGAAGGGAAACGTAGCCCCCCCCCCCCCCCCCAAAGTCAGCCTTTAGAAGGAGCCCAGGCGAGGAAACCCGACGTTATGAACCCGAATGCTGCTTTTATGACGAGGTTACGCAGCCAAATCTTTCTCCAAATTGCACGCCTGCTTTGGATTCGGGTTTCTCTTCTCCGATCGTTTTGTCTTATTTGCTAGGTTCTTCCCAAGTCCTTCTCCCGATTCATTGGGGGAGCTGCAAGTCGAATTGCAGGAAGGGTGAGAAGAGGGGAGACTTTCCTCTTCTCCGGCTCCTTTTAATGTCTCCACTCCCCAAGAGGAGGCATTTCCCATTCCCCCTCCAAGGTGGTTCCTCTGGGTGCAACCCGCGTTTCTCTAAATCGGAGGATGACGCTGCAAATGCTGGGCACGGTTTCCTTTTGCTCGCCAAGGTCTCCGCCTCATTCCTTCCCGACTTTCTTCCCCCTTGTAGGTTCTTCCTGATGTATCTCATCAACAAGGATGAAACGGAGCACACTGGCCAGGTGAGAGGACATCCTGAGGATGCCCGAGGATGGGGGGGGGGAGGAAATTAAAACTCAATATTTTGATCGCTTTTTTTCCTTTTCTTTTCAAATTATTTGTTTTCATAATATTTCCCGGGGCTCTATTTTTTCTCTCCTTTTTTTCTCCTTTGGGCAGCTATTTCTTCCCTAAATGTTTTTGAACAGGTAGTCCTCTACTTACAACCGCAAATGAGACAGAATTTCCGTTGCTAAGCAAGGCGGTTGTTAAGGGAATCCCACCTCTTTTTTTGGGGGGGGTTACGACCTCGTTTGCCGAGGCTGTTATGCAGATCGCTGCAGTCCTTTTAAGCAAATCATACCGTCGTTAAAACAAATATCCAGCTTGGCTTGTGAGAAGCCAACTGGGAAGGGTTGCCAGTTTGACAGTTTCCCAGCACCCGAATTTTGATCCCGTGGCCCCGGGGAAATGCTGTGACGGTCGTAAGTGCGAGGACCCGGTCCTAAGTCACTTTTTTCAGTGCCGTTGGAGCTTTGAAAGGTCCTTCAGTGAAACGGTCGTAAGCTGAGGACTCCCTCTGGGTGATATTTTTTTTTTTTTTTTAAAGAGAGACTCTGCTTTCCTTTTTTACCAACTGGGCTCCTGCGTTCTCCCTTTTGCAGGAATCCTATGTCTGGAAAATGTACCAAGAACGCTGTTGGGATTTTTTCCCGGCTGGAGATTGCTTCCGCAAACAGTATGAAGACCAGCTCAGCTAGAGGCTCCCCTGGGCGAAGCAGGGGGCAAGGGGGCTGCCCTGGGCCCACCTCCCTTGCCCCCTTCCTTCGGCCCTAGAGAAAAAAAAGGGAGGGGGGGGTTTCATCAGCAAAGCAGAGTGGGTCAGCCTGGCTGAGTGTCTTTTTCTTTCAAGCTCCCTCCCTCCGCCCTCGAGTCATCGCCAAGATGTCTTCTGCCTCTTGCTGCCAAGCCCACCCCTCACTTCCGTGGAAGAGGGGGGCATTTCTGCCCCCCCACCCCACCTCCGGGAAATGCCCCGCCTGCTTGGGCTAAGCCAGCCTCCCACTTGGCCAGTAACTCGTCCCAACTCTTTCTGGTCCCCTGGTGGCGGTGACGGGGGGGGGTGGGGGGGAGGGTGTCCGTGCAATAGGCTTCCTTTCCAGGTAAAAGCCCCTCACCCTCTTCCCAGTTTCAAGTGCCTTTTATTGGCCCTCAGCCCCCACAAGAGAGGGGAGGGTCCCCCCCATACAGGGAAATACTACCCTTCCGGTCCCATCCGGAGAACGGAATGGGATAATTCGCTCCGGCCGACTCACCATGAGACAACTTGCCGCGGGGCAATTTAACAATTTGGTTTTAATTATTTAAAATGATTTTTTTTTAAAAAAAGAATATATTTTAACATTTGGCCTTCCCACCTTTGTTCCATCCCTCCTTTCGTATCCTTTCTTTCACGATCCCACCATTTCTTTGATATGACTGGAACTCTTGTCCCGCGGCCAAATTGGTGGCAGTGAGTTGGATGTAGCGAGTTGGGGCGGGGAGACGTTGGGGCGAATTTGCTCCTGATTTCGCTCGCCCAGCGTAGTCAGGTGCCAAAGGGATGCTGAGGGTCTCCAAGAAGAATGCAGCCCCCCCCTCCCTCCGTCCCTCCCCTCCGTGACTTGAATAAGCCTCACACCTCATTCTCCCTCCCTCTTATTTGTGGCGCTTCTACTTAGGGGGGGCGAAGGGGGTCTTCTCTTGCCCCATCTGTACTTAAGAAGGCACCAGAAATCCCACCCACTAGAGCCAGATATGTGTGTGTGTGTGTGTGTGTGTGCAATGGGGCTGGGGGAGGCAAGGCCCCCCAGCTCAGCAGGCTGCATCACCTTCCGGGGATCCACAGCCCCTTGAGCTCCTCTACAGGATAGACCCCTTTGCCACCCCCAATTTAATGGCCGTCCCCGCCGGATGTTTGAAGCCAGCTCTGTTGTGGGGACGCAGACCCTCTCCGTGGTTCTCTCGCCCCCCCCCCTCGAGTCCAGCTTGGTTCTCTGCCAATAAAAACGTAGGCTGCTGCAACCCTCTGAGTTGGCATCCTCCTTCTGCAGAACCAACAAGTTGCAAAGCTGTTTTTCTTTCCTTTTTTTTTTTTTCCTGTTGTTCATTCTGCGTTTTTCACGCGTCTGCTTTCGGATCGCCGTGCGTTTTATTGGTTGGTTGTCCGCTGCAAAAAAGGCACAGACGCCAGCTGGGGATATGACATGACACCCCAGCCAGGATGAATGGAGGCACCCCCATATGTAAGGGATGTGTGACTGAGAACAATAAGAGAGTCGGGAGGGACCTTGGAGGTCTTCTAGTCCAACCCCCTCCTGCTCAAGCAGGAGACCCAGTGCCATTTCAGACAAGTGGTTGTCCGATCTCTTCTGATCATGGAATGTCAGAGTCGGAAGGGACCTTGGAGGTCTTCTAGTCCAACCCCCCTCCTGCTCAAGCAGGAGAGCCTTATACCACTTCAGACAAATGGCTGTCCAATCTCGTCTTGAAAGCCTCCAGTGATGGGGCACCCACAACATCCTGGAGGTAACCCCTACTCAGGCAGGATCTGGCCCTACACAACGTAGCCACATCCTGGCCGCTGCTCTTGGGTGCATTAACCTATACGTAACGTGCACACCAAGATCCAGCTTTCAGAGGCTAAGGAACAGATGGGAAACGAAAAACCGAACATACTGTTTACTGAGGTTGAATGGCATGTAAGGAGAAGCGTAAAACCAGAACTTTGGTGTCCCTTTGGGGCTTCAGGATGAAGCTACTGAGGAGTTGGGCTGGACAATTTCTCACGTCCGGCCCTGTCTTGCCAGTGTCCTGGGCAGCCCTGAAGATGGAGTTCCTTTCCATCACTTCTTGGTCTTTCAGGAGTCCGTTCCAGAAGGTGGGAAATGGTCAGTCTGAGCAACCTGCAGGTTGAGGTGGAACCATCGTCATTCCGGCACGTAGAGATTGCTGGTGGAATTCGGATTATTCACTGGTCGCGTCTCTAACACAATGGTGCTGGCAAGGAAGGAGACGAGAAAAGACAAGAATTAGGGGGGGGCACCCCGAAGGAGGATGTTCTGTGGTCGCGGGATGGCCACGCTAGCTGAGAAGGTCGGGGGACAATGGAGACCACGGGATGGAAAAGGTGGTCTCCAAAGAGCCAAAGAAAAGGAGTCCCTCTTATTCAGTACAGGACCCACGCAGGGAAATTGGGAGGGGTGGCTACGTTCTGAAGGCCACAAAAGGGTGGGACAAGTTGCCCAGGTGGGAGAAGTACGGCGATGAGGTTGAAGGTCTTCAAACCTGGAGGCTCCCACAAGGCGGAAGGTCCACCGCTGATCCTGCAGCTTCTGGGCCACCTGAGAAGAAACATCGGATCAGGATGAAAGGTTATGGATGCCTCTTAAATTTACGCCCCTTGCTGAGATGCTCTCACTGTTGGAGAATACCGTAGAATGCTATGAAGGTTATGTTGGGCTCTTCTCCCACCACCATCTAAAGAGGACTGACCGCACCGTGTTGAAACCCAACTGCTCCTTCTTTACCTGGCCTGGTCCAAGCGGTCGTGTCTGCACACCATGGCGCCAAAATGCATGCACGCAGTTCCGTACCAGCGCTGGAAACGGAAGAAGCGAAGAGGTTCAGGCCCTGCCACCATGACTTACTCTCCATTTCATAAAAGCTGCTCAGGCATTGGACATGCCTCCCCGTGAAGCAGAATGGGTGTGTGTGTGTGTGAATCCTTCGAAAGTGGGCTAGCATCCCTCAAAGTAAAGGGTGACTCAACCTTAACCCAAAGCAGGATCGGCCCTGCCGTTGAGAAGCACCCAACCTGGCAGGGAGGAGGAATCAAGCGTAGAGGTAGTCTGGAGTACTTCTGCAACCACCAAATTGCTAACTGACCCTGCCTAAGCTCCTCGGAGCCTTATCTATTTGCTCAGGTTGTTGGAACCTGACGCATCTCTCAGTACTCCTGGACAGTCCAGCCAGCAAACTCACCACACACCACACACCGCCATCCCAACAACCAGAGAATCCCAAGCAGCATTTGGTAGAGAAGAAGGTTAGGTGAGATCTCTTTCTCCGTCAAAGTCAGAGCTACTCCGGAGATGTCAACCTGTCCTTCCTCTAAGACCCGAAAGGAGCATCAGGTGATGGAGAGAAGGCAACTGGAAGAGGAGGAAATACTGAACGGGGTGGAGAAGAGGAACTCACCGACTGACTCCACTGCTACGTCGAAGGTGAGTTTCGGTGGGGATCCCAGCAGTGCCCCTCGGGGGCTGACAAACTGGATGCATCCTGAGAAAGAGACCAACAATGCTTTGTCTCCAGCAAGAACAGTCCCTCCTCACGGTCCTGACCAACCAAAGGCCACGTGGCTCCGACTTACCGTCCATCAGAACCATCACCGTCTTGTTGTCCAACTGAGTCACCTGGACGAAGCCACAGCAGGACGGTTCTGCGGACAAACAGATGCATTGTTCAGAGCGACGGCTAGGTATTCATTTAACGCCTGCTTTTGATCCTTAAAGAGTTCCTTTCGGAAGACCTTCAACCTAGTGGAGAAGGTGGCCTTTTGGTCTAGACAAAGAAGGAATGAACGGAGATGACCTTTCTCCTCCTCCTCCTCCTCCTTCTGCCATATCCATCATCGGATGTTGGCGATCATGATTTTTTATCAACAACGTGCTGCTGAGTTTTGTCCAAACTGGTCCTTTAGATGTTGAAACCATGATCTTCTTCTTCTGCCTGGACCTTTGTTCACCTTCAGTCTTTCCTTGGAGGAGGATTAAGGGAAGGACGGCCTGTTTTTCCGGGTGTCGCATCACCCGTCCGAAATATTCTGACGTTCGCCTTTTTTTATGGTTTTGATGATTTCTCTGGGCCTTCCCTTCCTCCTTTCTGATTTTGTGAACCCAACTTCTACGTAACAGCCGCCTGTTAACCCACATTTCAAATGCTTCGAGTCTCTTCAAGTGGCTTTCTGTCCAGAGACCAACTCTCCGCTCCTTAGAGCAGGACAGAAAAGATGGAGCATCTGACAAGCCCGGGTTTTCAATCTTGGGCTTATGGCGTGACCGCAGAAGACCTTTCTGCTGAAGTTCTACCTTATCATTGTCCACCCTAAAGAAGGAGCAACAGCAGATACAAAGATGCAGCCTTCAAATGTCCAATAAACCACCGAATGACTTAGAACCCATCCTGGGATTCAGCCGGTACTTGAGGGGGTAAAAAGAAATCGGGATATTCAAAGCTAGGATACTCACCGCTCTTGTCGCTGATAAACCAGGAGGTTAAAGAATTGAGGTTAATGACTTGGAACTGCACGGCTTGTCCTGGGGGGCCCTTGCTCACGCCAATGCAGACCACCGGATATTCCTCGTCGGGGTTTAACAGCATCTCGAAGATGGGCAGCGAGGAAGGCAGAGGGAAATCAAAGTACTATCCAAGGAGGAGGAGAAGAAGAGAAGGATTTCCCGAATGGGGTCGATGCCCTCAAAAGTGCCATCTCTACCACGGGGTCTACCTGGACTAATAGTCACCTGTCAACCTTTCAAAGTAGACCAGACTAGGAAACCAAGGTCATGCAGACTGATACAGGTAATGCTCAACAGAAGAAGCTATACAGTTCCGGACAAATGGCTGTCCAATCTCTTTTTTAATAACTTCCAGTGAAGGAGCACCCAGAGCCTCTGGTGGCAAGTCGTTCCCCTGGTTAATTGTTCTCCCTGCCTGGAAATTTCTCCTTCCTTCTAAGTTGCTTCTCTCCTTGGTAAATTTCCATCTGTTGCTTCTGGTCCTGCCCTCAGGTGCTTTGGAGAATTGGTTGGCCCTCTCTTCTCTGTGACAGCCCCTCAAACATTGGAAGGCGGCCATCACGTCACCCTTAGTCTTTCTCTTCCTTAAACCGGACGTGCCCAGTTCCTGCAACCGTTCATCGTATGGTTTAGCCTCCAGTCCCCTACTCATCTTCGCTGCACTCTTTCTAGAATCTCAACGTGGCTTTTTTTTGTAGTATTCCGGTCACCGAACCTGGGCGTAGTATTCCAAATGTGGCCTCAGCACGCTTTCAATGATCTGCCCAGATGGGATAATAAATGTCTTGAAAATTGGGAAACCCTGGCCTCCCAAAATAGTTTCAATAATAAATCCGTGAGAGACCCTCAGAGAGCATGCGTACGGTGGGGACAGATGTTCTCCACTGCTGGGCACCAACCTGTGTCTGCCTTGGCAATTGCAGCCAACGCACTAAATTGCAAACCATGCTACCTAGCCAACGAAGCTATCAAACGTACAACCTGGCTGTCTCTTCCTTGGGATGCCCACCTTGGTCCTGGCAAGGAGATGTTTCCTCTGGCAGAAGAGTCGGATCTTACCTTGACCAACATGAACTTCTGCATGGGTTCATACCACTGGAGGAGAACAACCCCTGCCTCCAATGCTCCACAGAGAAAGTGGCAACTGTTCTGGGTATTCCTGACTGCAAGAAAGGGGGGGGGAGAACATGC
>JANHFL010006797.1:72941-83098 GCA_032468155.1 Oxyrhabdium leporinum | reverse complement strand
TGAACCGCTAGATTGAATCAGCAGAAGTGGCCTGCAGTTCAACACTCTAACCACTGCGCCACCTAGGCTCTTTTTTAGCTAAATTTCCAAACTTCCTTTAAGTTTTGATTGCCTTCGCTCTTGATCTCACCCTGGACATTTTTAGCACCTTCAGAGCAAGTTACCACGGCAGAAAGCCAAAGTGTAACATGCAGATGAGAGTGGAAAAAAATGGTTGTTTTTTTTTTGTTTTTTGAGATGGCTTGGGTTTTATGTCTAAAAATAAAAATAGGTTATTAGAACCTGATAGAGATTCAGATAAAGGTGTCAAATTTCTACCCACTGGAGTTTCAAGATATGCAAAAAAAGAGATCAGCATTCAAGCGACAGTCGCTCTTCAAAGTAATCAAAATGATTGCAATTTGAAAAAAAAAAGCTATCGTTCTCTATCCGGTCTCTCCTGACTGATTGCTACGATTTATTCCCAAACTTCTTTGGGTGTTGTTTTTTCCCCCCCCAGTGCCGCATACACAGGCAAGTCTCTGGAAGGGTTGGGCCATCAGATCCAGGAGCCACACTAAATTTTGAAACTGGAGTCTTCAGGAGACAACATTATCCAGGCTTCCCACTTTGATTTTCTCCAGATGTCTTAAGACTACAACTCCCGTGGTTAAGGATGATGGGGTTCCAGTCTCCACCCACGTGGAACATACAGATTGAGGAAAACTGGGGCCATTTTTTTTTCCCAAAGTAAATAAATATGACCACGGGTATTTCGATTGAACACCAGAACTATTGATAAGCTGATCTTTTTGGCTTGCTCTAGAATGTCTGGTTACTGAGACCTTTAGCAATCAGTCAAGCCTAATCAGAATTTCAAATACCAAGGAAAGTCGGTCACTAGCTTCATTGGTGCAATCTTTGAATTTCCTATGCACTATTCCACTGAAGTTTCATTAGAGAGAAGACGGCAAGAATCTTCAGAATACCCATTTCAGATCAGAACTCTGTAGTCTCAACCCCAGAAAGTCCTTCTTCCTTACAGAAGATTTACAGGCATGCTTTTAACTTATCCCTTTATTATCACCTTCTTAGGACCTTTATCGTAAGGAGCAAAAAAAAAAAAGACAGCAGCTGGGTGGAACCCGGGATCAAACCTCCTCTCCTCTCACTGCCCATATGCCTCTAGTTGGCTTACCAACACAGCACAAAATCAATACTCTTCTTTCACTGTTGCTTCCCAGTGACTAGAATGTAAAGGTATGTTCTCTCTGAACTGGAGTAACAACCGCAACCGTTTTTAACCACGTTGTGTTGTGGTTCTTGTTGCTAATGTATCTTACTCCCTTTTTAAAGTAGAATATCAGAGTTGGAAGGGATCTTGGAAGTCTTCTAGTCCCAACCTCTTGTTCAAGCAGGAGATCCTACACCAATTGGGACAAATGGCTGTCCAGTCTCTTCTTAAAAAAACCCCAATGATGGAGTAACCCCAGCTTACAGAGACAAGCCGTTCCACTGATTAATTGTTCTCACGGTCAGGAAACGTCTTCATAGTTCAAGGTTGGATTTCTCTTTGATAAGTTTCCATCCGTTGCTTCCTGTTCTGCCTTCAAGTGCTTTGGAGAATGGACTGATCCCCTCTTTTTTGTGACAGCCCCTCAAATATTGGAAGACTGTTATCATGTCAACCCTAGTCCTTCTCTTCACTAGACTAGACATAACCAGTATCTGCAACCATTGGTAACTGGTGGTCACTAACCACAAAGGTGACAGTAAGATTTAGAAACTGTGTTTGCTGCATGAACCCTAAACGACACATCCGAAGTGCTGATAAATTTGTAATATTCTTTCTGTGCAAACTGTATGTTTTCTGTCCCAATTCTGTGGCCAGCCTATTTCCAGAATACTTCCCCATGCAAAAGCATGTGGATAGAATGGAGCATTTTTAAACATTTTTTTCCAGTAAGAAAAGGCTGGAACATACCCAGAAATTATCTTGCCTCTCCATGAACACAACAGAAGACTGTACTTTGCCTGCAGTGGTGCAGAAATGCACGAGGAGGCTGTAGGCAAAGAAAACTCCTTAAAGTGATATCAGAGTGAAGAGATACCCCCTTTTTCCAGAGCTCTTAACTGTGGGAGGTAATGAAACTGACAGGCAGATTCTTTCGTTTCTTTTGAAGATTTAGATCCAGGTATTTGATGGAATAATTCCCAAACAGCCTACAGATATAGGTTAAGCCGGTATTTCTCAATCTTGGCAACCTGAAGATAGGTGGGTTTTAACTCCCAGAATTCCCCACCCAGCAAGGCTTGAAGATGTGTGGACTTCAACTCTCAGGATTCCCTTCCCTTGGAAGATGTCCACACATCCTCAAGTTGCCAAGGCTGAGAAATACCGCTGTAGAACATGAACACAGGCTAAGAAAGTGTTTCGGCAGCAGAGTTTTCTTTTCCCATAGCTGCCAAACTCTTGGGGCCAGAATGGGCCCTTTCTGACCCCAAACCTGGGAAAACGTGAGAAGGTATCAACCAGAAGACCAGAAGGTACAGCTTCAAATACCTGTTAAAGATCTAAATCTGCCTAAATCTGGTGGATGTCCCGCATGAGTTGTCTACATTTCTCTTTGAAATAGCATTTCTCAACTTGGGTCACTTCTGGGCATGGGAACTCTATCTCCTAGAATTCCCCAGCCATTCTAGCTCCCAGAAATCCCCAGCCAGCATGAAAAGTTTACTAGGTGATCTACACATTTGAATAGAACAGAAAAACAGAGTTGGAAGGGACCTTGGATATCTTCTAATTCAACCCCCTGCTCTACACCATTCCGGACAAATGGCTACCCAATCTCTTCTTAAAAACCTCAAATGATGGAGCACCCACAACTTCTGGAGGCAAACTGTTTGACTGATAAATTGTTCTAACTGTCAGAAGGTTTCTCCTTAGTTCTAGGATGGTTGGATCTCTCCTGGATAAGTTTCCATCCCTTACTTCTTGTCCTGCCTTCAGGTCCTTTGGAGAATAGATTGATACTTCTTCTTAGGCCTCCCTTTCCCTGCCCATGGCCTGGCTGCTCTAGTAAAGCTGCTAGTCCCCCAGAGGATATGGGGTGGGGAGGAGGAGGTAATTCAGTGACTTTTTCTGAGTCACCAATGGGCCAGCACCTGTGTGTGACCTCAGGCAAGGGCTGGAAATAGACTGAGGCAAACAGGCAAACACCTGCAAGGCCCTGGGTATTTTCTCACTCTGCTGACACCAAAACCATACATATGGACGGACACACACACACACACACACACACACACACACACACACACACAGAAGGGCAATCAGGCTAAATTTAAGCTTTATCTTTTGAACAGTCCTTGCAACCCCCTGCAGATGGATGAGCCATCTAATATGCATATCATTCTAAACACAAGAATGCAAATGAGAATCAGAAGATTTAAAAATAGAGAAAGCCCTAGGCAGATTTCCATTGGGAAGACCTCAGACAAGGACAGAGTGTAGAGTGGTGTTTCTCAACCTTGGCAACTTGAAGATGTGTGGACTTCAACTCCCAGAATTCTTCCCAACTAATTAATTCTCTCCTTGACCTCGTTCTCTGAGTCAGGCTTGCAAAGAAGCTTCCAAGAGCTTAAGCCAACATTTAAAGAAAGCCACGAAGAGATAGAAGCTGCTCAGATGTCCTGCCTTGTTGGCTTTCATACATCTGTATTTCTTCCTCTTCCTGAAGAGGTCAAAGGCAGCCAGAGGTTTATCCTGTTTTCCCATAACTTTGGGAGCTAACATTGCTCAAGACACACACTCTGGATCCACACCACACTAAGCTAAACTGTGGTGTTGGATAGTTTGTGGTTGAATGTGCGGCAATACTCAGGTCATTATGCCAAGCACAATTAATGTACTTTATTCATTGGAGCATAGCACGCTATGAAAATTCAACACGTGTTTTACTAACACATGTTAGGGTGCCTTGGGAATGCAGTCTGTGTTTTGTGATTGAGCAGCATATCTGCTTTGGAGGAATTACAGAATAGCAGAGTTGGAAGGGACCTTGGATGTCTTCTTGTCCAACTTTCTGCTGAAGCAGGAGACCCTATATATCATAATTTTAGACAAATGGCTGTCCAGTCTCTTCTTAGAAGCCTCCAGTAATGGAGCACCCACAGCTTCTGGAGGCAAGCCATTCCACTGGCCGATTGTTCTTATTGTTAGGAAATATCTCCTTAGTTCTAGGTTGCTCTCTTCTTAGTTTCAATCAATTGCTTCTTGTCTGGCCTTCTGGTGCTTTGGAAGAAGACCTGGGCTTGCCCACTGCTTGAAGGTCTACTTCAAGTTCCTTCAACCTAGTCAAATTCCTCCTCCCTGTATTTTCCATCCATATTCTCTCCATTGCCATCTTTCAGAGGTCGGATTTGACCCTGGAAATGCTATTTGCTGATCCACAATGAATATCTGCAAAATGGTTACCGTCATGAACCATATTCAGAAGCGGGTATATTTAAGAGTTGCTTGGAGCAGCCGGTCTCTTAATTATTATTTTTTTTCAAAAAGTGGGCATGCCACTTTTTCTCTTTTCCTGTTCAGATGGCACTCAACCTACAGAGCTATTTATCGGCTTTGTACTGTCAAGTCTGGGGCAAGGACTGGGCTCAGCATATGGGGCAAGGCTAGGCAAGCTAAAGGGATGTGGATTTTGAGATCGATCACACACTCTCTCTCTCTCTCTTTCTCCCTCTCTCTCTCTCCCTCTCTCTCTTATACATCCACTCACACATTCCTATATTGCACCTGCATAAGAAACAGGATTTTCCTCTTTAAAAATATCCATGGGACACCCTGAGTGTTTATTTGGGTTGTCTTCACAATCAATAAGAGAAACATACTGGATATTGTTATTTTTTTAGGGGTCTTTTAATCCCACTTTTATTATTTTTATAAAGAAAACAAGGCGGTGAACGTGCCCAATACTCTTCCCTTCTCCTATTTTTTGCACAACAGCCCAATGAGGTGTGTTGGGCTGAGAGAGAGTGACCGGCCCGAAGTCACCCACTTGGCTGACTGGGGAATTCTGGGAGTTGAAGTCCAGACATCTTAAAGTTGAGAATCACTGATGTAAAACATTTCCTCTAAGTGGCAAAGACTGGTTAGCTCATGTGCCGCAGCACATATTTTTCATATCTTTTCCAATCAAACTGTTGGTGGGTTGCACCTTTTTTGTTTGACTCATACTTTTAAGGAATTAAAGCAATCAGTTGATTAATCAACTTTTCAGCCCTTAGTTGACAGCAAAGAATTATCATATATTAATATGGTTAGGAGGGACCTTGGAGGTCTTGTAATCCTACCCTTTGTCCAAGGCAGGAGTCTTCATGCCATCTCAGACAAATAGTTGTCCAATCTTTCTAAAGACCCCTCACATCCTGGACATAAACTGTTTCAATTTCTTCACCTTCAAAACGATGTTATAGAGCATTGCGCACCAGAACAACTAGACACAAGGACAGTTTCCCCCCCGAATGCCATCACTCTGCTAAACAACTAATTCCCACAACACTGTCGAACTATTTACTAAGACTGTATTACAATTATTCTTCTCATCCTTCCCGTTACCTATCTCCTCCCACTTATGACTATAACCTTGTTGCTTGTATCTTTACAATTTATATTGCTTTCTTTAGTCTCCTAGTATGATTTGACTGCTTATTTAGTATCCTATGACTATCACTAAGTGTTGTATCTTATGATTCTTGATGAATGTATTTTTTAATGTACACTGACAGCATATGCACCGAAGATAGCATCTATTCTATTCTATTCTATTCTATTCTATTCTATTCTATTATTTTACTCTACTCTACTCTACTCTACTCTACTCTACATTCTAGAAAAACTCCAGCAATGGAGCACCCACCACTCTGAGAGGCAAGCTATTCCACTCTTTAATAGTCCTCAGTGTCAAGAAATTCCTTCTTACAGATACTCCTCGAGCTAGAAACAAGGTCGCTATTAAATGAATCCTGCCCAATTTTACCATCCTTTTGCCATGATTGTTAAGTGAACCACTGCAGTTCTTAAGTGAATTATGTGGTTGTTAAGTGAAACTGGCTTCCCCCATTGTGTTTCCTTGTCACAAGCTGGCTGCAAAGGTTACAAATGGTGATCACTTGACCCCAGGACCACACAACTGTTATATATACATGCCAGTTGCCAGTGCCTGAATTTTGATCACATGACCATGGGGATGCTGCAACGGTTGTAAGTGTGAAAATCTGTCATAAGTCATCTTTTTTTTCAGTGCTGTTGTAACTGTGAACAGTCAGTAAACGAATGATTGTAAGTCAAAGGCTCCCTATATATTCAAAAGCAGCCCTTTGAATTTCTCCTGGAAACAAACTGGAAATTGGTAAAGTGAATCCATCGGAATACTTGCGGTAGACTTTGTTTCAAGACTGTAAGACAGGTCTCTCCAAACTTTAAGACTTGTGAACTTCAACTCCCAGAATTCCCTAGCCAGCCAGTCAGTCATGGCTGCCTGGGGAATATTGGGAATTGAAATTCACAGGCCTTTAAAGTTGCCATGTTTGGAGACCTCGGCTGTACATTAAAGGCACCGTGACTTCCAAACATCGTTGCTCATCTAGTGAAACTTTCTGGAACTCTTCCCTGGTACCAGGGTCTCCCATGAAGACGGGATGTAAATAGAGGTGTTGAGGCCATCTTGTCATGAGAGCATTCAGGTCAGCAAGATAGCCAAAACGAGCAAAGTCCTGGGAGTGGGTGCAACGGGGAGAAGGAGGATTATTTTTACTTGATGTGTTTCTAGGCTGGCTTAGCGGAGTCCTTTCGAGGAGTCCAGCTGACCTCCGAGCAGGTCGTGAGAAAGAAGGCGGAGGCCAGTGTCCCGGTACAGGAAACAGACCGTGCAGGAGGACTGGAACCCGGGGGGGGGGGGGTTGCCGGTACCACATCCCTTCAAGATGAGCCCATGAGATAGCAGGCTACAGGAAACAGCTGTCAGGGTGTCCCAAAAAACAGACACTGGGGAAAAAATTGGCCACCAGCTGCTAACATTTGCTCAGCATCCTCTCCTCCTCCTCCTCTCCCCCCTCTCCGCTCCCCATCTCTGCTTCTCCCTTGTCTTCTTTGGCTAACCAAGGAGAACAAGGCTGTATACAATGGTCTTTAAAAAAAACCCAAAAACCATGAGCATGAAAGAACCTATCTGCCTCTCTATAACCCGAAGATGATAAGGTTCCTTTGTTGAAATGCATTTCTTTTTTTCCCCAAAATTCCTTGATGCAGCCTGACATCCAATCTGAACCTTGAAATGCAGGCGTGCGGTGAATCACCTCCCTGGCGCCAGCAATCTGCGGCACACAGTGCTTCACATCCTGCCCCATCTGACACCCTTGCGGCTTGGCCCTTGAGGAACTTCGCGTTCGGTCTCAGGCGGTTGAGAGTTTGGTTATAAAAAGCCAGATTGTCCCACAGCTGCTGACGTTCCTTCCCTTTCCTCTGATTCTGCCTTGGCCCTTTTGGAAGGCTGCTGTTTCTGATTTCGGCTGCAGAGATCGGCTGGGCCTCCAGCGCAGAGGAAGGAGAGATAACTTTTTTTTAAAAAAAGGCATTTGACCCATTGGTCCAAGGAGATATAAAATCCTGAATTGGGCTATCCTTCTGGGAGCAAAGGAAGGGACTGTTGTTGGTAGAAAATAAATACCAGTACATCAAGATTATTATTATGCTGAACACCTTGATATGTTCATTTATTATCAGTAAGGGCTTTTGAATGAAAGGAGTCCTTTTAAAAAATAGCTACCCCTTTGAGCAATTTGGAAGGGAGAAAATAATTACCTATGTTGTAACTGCTTTAAAGAATATTGGAAATCCTTTCCTTCCTTCCTTTTTCTTTCTTTCTTTCCTTCCTTTCCTTCCTTTTCCTTCCTTCCTTCCCTTCCTTTTTCTTTCCTTCCTTCTTTTTCCTTCTTTTCCTTTATCTTCTTCTTTTCTCTTTCTTTCTTTCTTTCCTTTTTTTCTGTTCTATTTTCCTATCTTGTCTATTTTTTTCTCTTACATTCTTTTCCTTATGTTTTGTAGCTTTGAACTTTGTAAAACAAAATCAATAAAATTGTATGTGTCTGTATACATAAGAGTAGCTAGCTGTCCTTACTCATTTCTATCATTTCTAATGCTCCTTCTGTCGCACGTACACTCCGGGTTCAGAGCTCATTCTGACATCATACAAGCCACAGATTCAGGGGAAAGAAAGCCTCAGGCTGGAACTTCTCTCAAGCAACAACTGAAAACATGCCTAACTTGACGCTGTTTTGCCCCACTGCACGATTTCAGCTCTGCTGAAAACTGATGTGGGTGGGGAAAACATAGTAGAATAATGCTGTGACCTAAAGCAAGCACTCCTAGATTCACTGGAAGGGAAGAATGAGTATAGCAGGCAAAGTCAGGAGATGGGCATGTCTGCATTCAGCTGGGGGGAAATAAAAACTAAATGGCCCAAAGGTGCTTTTTTCAGGAAGCAACTGGACTTTCTGTTTTTTTCTTTGAAGGCGTTTCGCTTCTCACCCAAGAAGCTTCTTCAGCTTTTTTCAGTGACCCTCGTAACTTTTAGCAGTCACTAAATGAATGCTTGTAAGTCAATCTTTCTCAACCTTAGCAACTTGAAAAAATATATGGACTTCAGCTCCCAGAATTTTCCAGTGACTCAATATACAGTTTACTTCCAGGACCTGAGAACTGCTACAGACTTTTAGCTACACTATTTGGGATGGACACCCTTGAAATGGTGTCGGAGTAGGAATGGATTTCCAGAGGAAAAAAAATTGCAGACTACAGGAACCATTAAGCACTACTCAGGTATCCTGAGGACACAGATAAACCTCCAAGTGTTTCAAGGACCCTCTAAAAGGATGCAAATGACAAGCTGTCCGCAAGGAATACAAATCCTTCCATTCCCCACCATCCAGTCAGAGCTGAAGAAGCTTCTTGAATGAGAAGCGAAACGTCTTCAAAAGAAAAAACCAGAAAGTCCAGTTGCCTCCTGAAAAAAGCACCTTTGGGACAACCAGGACCTGAATGACTGAGAATCTCTACAGACCTTTATGCAATTACTTGTTTCCAAAGAAAAATAGTATCCCTTGAGTCCAGTTCAACTGTGGGAAAAGCCCACAGGGTGGTTTGTTTAGAAACAAGGCCGAAGGGGTTTGCCACAACCATGGTGTGGAATGCTATTGGGACTTCCCAGCCAAAGATTTTATTTCTAGGGTTCCTCATTGATCTTCTGTCTATTGGTTTTTCTCAAGCTTACCAACTCCAAGATAGGTGGACTTCAACTGGAAGCGGAATTCTGGGAGTTGAAGTCCACGTCCTTTAAAGTTGCTAAGCTGGAGAAAGATTGGTCCAATGTGTACCTGCATATCTTTTTTTCCCCCAAGATTATTCAAGGTCAACCAGAGGTGATTGATCACCTGCTAGGTTCCCATTCCATGCTCATCCTGCATTTACATACTGTCCCCAAAGGTCTTCTGCAGGTACAAGAATCCCTGCTGGGCATAAGGCTCAGGAGGGTGATGTGAGCATGCAATAAACAGTAACAAATAACGAAGTTGGAAGGGACCTTGGAGGTCCTCTAGTCCAACCCCCTGCTCAAGCAGGAGACTCTATATCATTCTGGACAAATGGCTGCCCAGTTTCTTCTTGAAAACCTCCAGTGATGGAACACCCACAACTTCTGGAGGCAATTTGTTCCACCTGGAGGTTGATTGTTCTCGCTGTTAGGACTTTTCTCCTTAGTTGCTTCTCTCCTTGGTTAGTTTCCATCTATCCTTTCTTTGTCCTGCCTACAGGTGCTTTGGAAAATAACTTCACCCGCTTCTTCCTCGTAGTAGCCCTTCAAGTATTAGAAGGCTGCTATCATGTCACTCCTGGCCCTTCTTTTCACTAGACTTGGTCTACCCAGTTCCCGCAATCATTCTTTGTATGTGTTAGTTAAAGCCCCTTCCAGACCCAAGTGGAGAACCTCAACCCACCTGCTTGTAAGCAGGCTCTCTTCCTCAAGCCTGCATAGGGAACACACACCTATACACACACAGCACTTCTTTCCCTGCACATTTCTTACACATTCCAAGCAAGACACATTTGCTGGACTACATCGCTC
>JANHFL010006797.1:54547-65024 GCA_032468155.1 Oxyrhabdium leporinum | reverse complement strand
AGGGAGGGAGGGAGGGAGGGAGGGAGGAAGGAAGGGAGAAAAAGAACAGTATCCATCACTAGAAGAAGCTATGAGGGAGGGCCATGTCACATTCTCTGCGTACAAAGAAAACCAGGATAGCTCTCCAGCATATAACATAAACGGTGATGGGAAGAGCAAGAAAAAACTGGAGGCAATCACTTATGCAAGCCGCTATAAAAGCACATAAACAAAACACTAGAGAACTGGCTGGTGCAGAAACAGCATATGAAAACAGATTGGCACTCGTGAGACTTGCATTTAAAGGAGCCTGAGAGCCAGGTGTCCTTAGCTGAGCTCCCCATCCCCAAGACCTTAAATTTCGGACCACTGACCATCGTCTAGATGGCACCAGCTCCTGAAACTGCTTTTAGGTCTCTTTCCTTCAAAGTGGCCCACTGGGAAAGGAAGGGGGGAAGCTAGCAGCATCTAAAAATCTCGCTATATTTGCCCCTCCACCCAGCCTTGCATTTCCCCCCCCCACCCCACCAGTGTTTTGTGAAGGGTTAATCCCCTCTCTAAACAATCTGCTTGAAACTCTCTCTGGGAAAAGATCTGACATTCCCCGAGGCTGGCTCCGGGTTTCCCAGAGACGGGGTAGCCTTGGCCATCGTTTTGGGCCCAGGGGAGATAATAATAAGAGTGGATGCAGCTGTGCGACAAGGATGGGAATACAGGAGGCTCATCATAAAGAGAGCTGAGCCACCCCTAAAGAAAGGAGAGGAGAGGAGGGGAGAAGGGAGGGGGGGGACGAGACAGAAGGACTCTGGTTCAATGCTGAGCTGCTGGTGTGAGATTTCCAGCTATCAACGTTTCAACTCCTGGATGGAAATCTTGGATGCCGGCTGTTTGCAGTTAAATCACAGGGACTTCGAGTCCATTATGGGAACTTTTCCAGTAATACTCATCACTCACCTGGGGAAAATAATCTCTTGCATTACAGGTAGTCCTCAACAACAGTACATTTAGTGACCATTCAAAATTACAACAGCACTGAAAAAAAGTGAATTGAGAACATTTTTCAGAGTTATGATCTTTGCAACATCCCCATGTTCGTGTGATCGAAATTCAGATGCATGGCAACTGACTCATATTTATGACAGCTGCAATGTCCCTGGGTCGTGTGATCCACTTTTGTGACCTTCTGACAAGCAAAGTCAATGGGGGAAGCTAGATTTACTTAACAACCCTGGTTAATAACTTATCAGCTGCAATGATTCACTTAACAAGAGTGGCAAGTTAATTCTAGTTCCACCTTAGTCATGAAAGCCAACTGGGTGACTTTGGGCAAATCACTCTCGATCTCAGCCCAACCCACCTCACAACTGTTGCTGCAGGAAAAAATAGGAGGAAGGAAGGAGTATTGGGTATTTTTGCTGCCTTGAGTTGCTTATAAAAAATAATTAAAGGTGAGATTAAAAAATATTTTTGAAAAAAAAAGTGTGGCCAATCCATTTTTAATTAAAAGAATGAAACTCTTGGATGTCTAGGACTCTTCATTTACTGGGCACCAGAGGAGGGGATAATTCTCGGTAAGAGTCGTCCAGTGATGGAGAAAGTTGTTGAAAGGAGTTGTGGCTTTCAGAGATTAGACTGGACGCATTCTTGGGTTCAAGGACAGATAGCATTTTTTTTTTAATTCATTCAGCCGATTTATATAGCCTCCTGTCTCACAAACGTGGAATTTGTGAGGCAGTGTACAACACAACAACAGTTAAAACTCCATAACACTTTGACCACAATAAAAAATAAATAAAATAAATAGATAAAACCCCAGAAAACAGGAAAACAAACATCACTTCAATTTATGCAGCCATGTTGTGCACTGTCCCTGGGATCTCCAAGGTCAGTGACAAAAAAAGTTTTAAGGGGTTTCTGGGAGGCTCATAGAGATGGGGCTAACCTCCCTTTGAAAGGGGAAGGGGAAGATGTTCCAGAGGGAGGGGCCGCAACAGGAAAGACCCCCCATCTGAATCCCACCATTTGGGGTTACTTTTCCAATGCTAACAAGGAGGAGACCGTAGTTTACAATGGAGACTCGAGTTTTCACTTCACCTGTCTCAGGTACCACCTCCTTACTACAGGTAGCCCTCAACTTACAACTGCAAGGAACCCTGGAATTTCTGGCACCCACATGACCGATCAAATTTTGGGTCTTCTTTGAGGCAGTCGTTAAGTGAATGCAGTGGTTTTAAAGTGGACATCTCAGTCATAAACCAAGTCCATTCATTTCTATGGGCATTGTTTACAGGAAATGGGCCCCCGAAAGACCAAAAGCCAGCAAAAACATTGTAAATTAGTCCTGTGACTGCATGAGACTGCAACTGGTCATATAAATGAGCCGGTTGCCAAGCGCCCCAAATGCGGTCATGTGACCACAGGAGGGCATGCCACGGTGAGAACTCCGGAATCAGGTTGTACAGTAAGTACCTTTTGGGGATCCATCAGAACTTCAAATGGTTGCTAAGCGACTGGTCATTAAGCAAGGACTATCTGCAGATCAATAAATTACCTAAAGTTGTGATTCCCCCATTTCTCACCTGCCCCCATTGTGTGTGCACAAGCACAGAGTCTCATCTTGCAAACTGAAGAGACATCAAGTTGTGCTTTAGAGAAAGATCTGTAACAAGTCATGTGGGTGGTTATGAATCTCAGTGGATTAGCCACGCCTACAAGTAAACTTTCCCCTTGTAAACTAATTTTCGGGAAAAACAACACAGAAGGCGGAATCAGAAGTAGTTTTCATGTGAAAAGACATGGGTGGCTTGGTTTGGTTACCCATCTCAAATTCTTGGATTGGACATCTATACCAGCTTCCTGTTAGCAGCTAATGCAGCAATACCACTCATGGACTTTACCTGACTTTACAGCCAGGTAAAGTAGAGGCCAACAGGTTGGACCTGGACAGGGAAAGACAGATTAACACTTGACCAGCCCTTGTAACTGTCATTCTTTGTCCACCACGTGTACTTTTCAAAATGGTGGTTCGGGAAGCTCTTCATTGTCCGTTCTTGAGCTTATCAAGCAAATGTCAGTGCCAACCAGACTCAAAAGTAGACTAGATGCAACTGGCTTGTAACCTGCTCAACCCTGGCACATCCACATGGATGCCTTGGCAGATACACAGCTGAAACTCAGGAGCAGGTGGTCTATTCCAAAGTTCTGCTCAGTTTGCGTCAAAGGGCTGAAAAAGAAAAAGGAAGAGTCATAGAGAGCTTCTTTCTCTCTTAATCTTTCCTGTTTTTTGATATGTTCTTTTCCCACCACCAATGGGAAGGAAATTATGCTTGCCAAGAAAGTAGTCTAGCATAGTGGTTCCCAACTTTTTAGCTTGGCCAACTGGCAGAAGTGGCGGTGGTGGCAGCAGATTGGGGGGGTGGGGGGGGAAGGGATGGTTTCACACGTGCATGTGCCGCTTTAACGAATACAGCTTCACATGCGTGTGCTTGCTTACCACTTCCACGGCCCGGTTCCAAATGGGCTTCAGACTGGCACCGGGCTACGGATCAGTGATTGGGGACCCCTGGTCTAACAAATCCAATTCTCTTGCAGTTGGTCAATGGCATATTTCCCAACTTTCTCAATCCCTTTTTTTTTCTATTTACTGATGAACATACCAACATGTTTTCTTGGAAGCTGTAAGGAGGCTAGGTAAAGTGTCCATCTTGGCTTTAATTTATCCTTGTGACATTCTAGGACGCCCTTCCAAGGTTGACTAGAGTTGCAGCCTAATGTGTCCTTCCCCTAACAGCTGAAGGGAGAACCCATCATTTAGTCCTTCAAACATTGCTTGGTGCCACAGGGTGTTTGCACTGCAACAGGTCACAGGGAGGAGGATATGGTTAGTTGGCCATCTGGTATTGGAGCTTTTAATCCCTATCCAATTGTCTTAGCTATCTTGTTTAGTTTGCCTTCCGGCTTTCTTGTGGAGTCAACACAGCGGCAGCCCAATGACAAGGAAGCTAACCAGGCAGGTGGTTGAGTTGTTAAGGGGTAATGACAGGAGAAGTCAGGAAGAACTTAAGAAGAAGGAAGGCATTATAAAAAGTGACAAAAATGACCTCGTTCCCTTACCGATCAGACCAGTATGAAGCGAGAAAGGATGACGTTGAAATAAATGGAGATCTGCCAGCAAAGGCATGAGAAGAGTGGACCTCAGGGAATCTTTAGTTGTTCCAAAGAACACTGGGTGTGTCAAACGAAGCCAAGCCAAAGCTTTGAAGGACAATCTTTGACAGGTTTCTCCAGACACAACCAGGAAATGACAATCACGTTATTGACTTTGGTTTGTTTAGTAAGTTATTTCCCATGGACAAAGGTGGCATTGTCAACAACATAAGTCTTGAGTTTTCCAGATCTTCTACTAGGTGTTTACTTATGACCTAGCTCCTACTGGGGGAGAAAGGAAGACAAAGGGCAACGTGTCCTTCCTTCTTCCGGAATCAGCTTTTATTGCCCTGGGTATAACACAATCAATCTAAATAAGCAAAGAGAAGTTTTGAATCTTTTGCTAATCCATTTCAACAGAGTTGACAAGTCATCTCCAAAACCTGATAAGAAGTACCGGTACTTCTTCACCCAGACACTGCTGATTTATAGAACTTACTGCCACCAGCTATACTGAGAGCCACCATTTCAATGACCTCAAATAGGTTACATTGACCAAAGTTTACCATCCAGGATGACAATTCGCAGTACAGTTGGTCCTCAACTTATAACTATTCGTTTAGCGACCGTTTGAAAAATAATTTTGTTCAGCACTGACTGTCACATGATCAATATTTCGATATTTGGCAATTGGCATGTATTTACAAGAGTTGTGGCATCACGGGGTCATGTGATCACCATTGGCAACCTTCCCAGCTGGCTTCTGACAAATTAAGTCAATGGGGGAAGCTAGATTCACTTTATGAACATGTGGCTCATTTCATAACTCCAGTGATTTGCTTAACAAATGTGATTTAAGAAAAAGGCTGTCAAATCTCTACTCACTTAACTATCTTGCTTAGCAATGGAAATTCTGTTCCCAATTATGATCATAAGGACTACCTGTATAGCAATACATCACTTCTGCGTTTCTTTGAGTAACACCTACTGGGAAGCACCTTCCCTTTTTGTTCTGATGTTCGCACAGCACAGCTCCCTGAGCACCTGTTGTCATTGGAGGTGATGTAAGCATGAATAATCTCCTAGTGCAGGCGACCTCTGAATATTGCAGCTGAACTCCTAGGTGAAAATTACAATGTTCCCAGAAATAAAGGATTGTGCGATTGCCTGCAAGCAAGTGTTCCAGACCTGAGCCAAAAAAAAACAAAACAAAAAAACGGGAAGATACATCTCACTGAGTTAATTTTAATGAAAAGTCACCTAGTGGAAGTCACATTACCTGGTTCCAGACAATGTAGAACATTGTTTTTCCAACTTGGCTGCTTTAAGATCCATGGACTGTCATTCCCAGAATTCCCCAAGGAGTGGTCAAGGTTGAAAAAACACTGATGAAGAGCAATTTGCAGCTTATTCTACCAAGAGGCACTGGGATTCAAGCCCACAATCATACATTCTTCTGTATCTCATAGATGAAAACTGGAACATGCTTGTTTACATCTCAATTTTCAGACAAAGAATCAATCCATAAGCTTCAGCCACCTGCGTGTTTAAAACTTTTTCCTCTCCCAGCTATGCCTTGCAGCGACCCTCCTGTGTAACTCTCTGCTTTGTGCCAATTTCACAGTCAGTAAATTCTGAAATACATTACGGAAAGTGTGAAACAGATCTACTAATCCAATGACAGATTGCCTACAGATAGTCCTTGAGTTACAACCATTTGTTTAGTGACAGTTTGAAGTTACGACGGCACTGGAAAAAAGTGATTTATCACACTTATGACCGCTGCAGCATCCTCACCGTCATGTGCTCAAAATTCGGAGGCTTGGCAACCGATTAGTACTTACGAGGGTTGCAGTGCCTCCTGGGGTCAGGTGATCCTCTTTTGTGACCTTCTGACAAGCCACGTCAGTGGGAAAGTCACATTCACTTGACAATTGCAGCGATTCACTTAATAACTGTGGCAAGAAAAGTCATAAAATGGGGCAAAACTCATTTAACTGTCTTGTTTAGCAACAGAAATCCTGGGCTCAATTGTGGTTGTTAAGTTGTCACTTTTTTCTAGTGCCGTCGTAACTTCGAACTGCCACTAAACAAATGGTTGTAACTCAAGGACTATCTGTAGGCAATCTGTCATTGGATTAATAGATCTGTTTCACACTTTCCGTAACATATTTCAGAATTTACTGACTGTGAAATCGGCACAAAGCAGAGAGTTACACAGGAGAGTCGCTGCAGGCATAGCTGGGAGAGGAAAAAGTTTTAAATACGCAGGTGTTTAAAGTTAAATCTATCTATATTGCCCAAAGCCTTAGTGTTGATGGTGTTTATGAACCTTTATCTAGACATGGCACTAGAGAAGGGCTCTCCAACCGTGGCAATGTCAGATTGGCAGGTGTCCCCTTGCAGAATTCCCCAGCTAGCATAACTGTTGCTGAAAATTCTGTGAGCTGAAATCCCAAATTGCCAAATCTGGGAAACACTGCAATGCAAGAAACAGTGATCCACCCACTGGGGGATTTTATTTCTATAGGGAAGTAACTGAACTCTGTACACATAAGGAGACAGTGCCAATCACACTCTGAGCTGTTTGATCATCATCTCAGCCCTGGATAACAGTGACCTGGTTTATCATTTTGTTACAGGGAGTCCTTCACTTGCAACCCCTCGTTTAGCGCCCGTTTGAAGTTATGACAGCACTGAAAAAAGTTGCTTCATATTGGTGCTCACACTGATGACCAGGCCACAGTCACCTGATCACAAACCAGGTGCTCGGTAATCATTTTGTTGCAGCATCCTGCAGTCACGTAATTACCTTTGCAACTTCCCAGCCAGCTTCTGACACGCAACATCAATGGGGAAAGCCAGCAGGGAAAGTCATTTTCTTGAGATGTCTCGCTTAACAACTGTAGCAAAAAAGTTTGTAAACTTGGGTGCAGTCCTGTGATGCCTCACTTAACAACTGCACTGCTGAATGACTAGTTTCCGGGTACCTATTGTGGTAGGAAATATAAATATTTTGAGGTGTAATTTAAAAAGCTTTCTCTACCCATACTTCCCTGTCAGAATATTAAGATCTATTACAGGAAATTACTCTGCAATACATTATTGGGAGCTGAATATTATGCAGGAAAGGAATTCTTTTTTTCACCTCCCCAAAAGAGAAGGAACACGAAATTTACAATCCCCCACCCATAAAGAAGGAGTTAATAAATATATCCTTGCAAAGGTGCTTGGGGTCCTGCCAGCCATTGTCTTTGTAAAGGGAGGCTTTGAAAGATTGCTAAGTTGCAAATTTAATTTCCCAGAAATAAGTGATGTTGCATCAGACAATTCAGGGCATCGTTGGTCATTTTTAATGGTGCCTCATAATCAGTTTGGGTCCTATAAATATTAGAGAGGTGTGTATCCATCCGTATTTGTGTTTCCTCAATTGCAGAGTCTGCTCAGTTCTGATTTAAGAAGGACCCAAGAGTAAAGGTCTAACTGTGTTTAAAAGAAAAATTCACGCAACAACAGTAATTTCCTTCACAAATTCAGTCTGTATTATTTCGCACCTTTCTTTAATACTGTAGAGAAATATACCGTAGATCTTTGATTTCAATCTAATAGTCTCCCATATGGCTAGATTTTGTTCCTGATTTCATGCAAAATGAAGTGCAAACTAGATAACTATCATATGGGGATCCCTTCTACTCTGAGGGACCAGTTTTTGAAAAGAAAGGATTGAATGCAAAATGGAGTCGATTTCCCCTGAAGAATCCAAGACATAAATGAGCGGTGGACCTGAAGACATCTGAGCACAAACATTTTGAAGCCACATTCACTTCCCAGACTATACAAACAGTCCTCGATTTACGACCTTAATGAAACCTGGACTTTTTGCATTTGCATTGCGTTGTAATGGCCTGTGCGACCAACCCAATCTTACGAACTTTTTGTGGCAGTCCTTAAGTGAACGCCATCGTTGTTAAGCCAACCTGCTATCTGCAATCGGCATTTTTGCCTGAAAACATAAAGTCAAGTCAGTTTCCACTATCCCGAAAGGTGCTTTTCCAAGAGGCAGCTGGACTTTCTGGTTTTTCATCGAAGACGTTTCGCTTCTCATCCAAGAAGCTTCTTCAGCTCTTCAGTTTCCATCCAAAAAAAGGTAGTAAATCACAGTCCCAAAACCGGGATGCTGCAAACAGCCATAAAATGCAGGCCAGTTGCCAAGAACCCAAAACATGATCCTTTGACCAGGGAGGGCAGCTGTCAGAATTTTGAATCCAGGCCCTAAGTACCTTGGTTGTGTGGGGTGTCCATCATTTCTCCAAACAATTGCTAAGTGACCGGTCATAAGTCAAGGGCTTTCATACAGCAGTGCAACATTCAGTTCCAGGTTATTGGTTTTAACCTGCAGGCTCCGGGTTATGGATGATATTGACTCTGCCCTATCACCTGCGAAATTGTTTAACAAGGATTTTGCCCATGATCCCTGGCAAATATTTTCTTTTCTATTGCATAAATGGGTATATACACCTGGAGACATCATCAAAATTGAGACACAAGTCAATGCTTTTCCTTTTGAGATGGCTGCAGCTCTAGTTCCCATCTTGCGTACTTAATCTTTATTGCTATGAGTCTTTTTCTTTTTAGGTGAGTTCCTTTCTCCTTCTCCTCTTCCTGTTCCTGTTCCTCTTCCTCCTCTCCTCTCCTCTCTCTCCTCCCCTCTCCTCTCCATCAACCCCCTTCCAGAGCCAAGCTGTGAGGCCATCTAAGGCCACGCTTACACAACAGAAGTAAATTAATCAGATGTATTTGCACAATGGCTTAGCTGCCTTCAAACTTGGTGGGGGTGGGGATGGTGATAATTACAATCATTTGTGGTTTGGTGTATTGTGTGCATCTTCTTGACCCCTTGTGTGGATTTGGGCTCCAATGTACTAAGTAATCATTCAAAATGGATGAATGTAAGAATCAAGGTAAGGGCACTACATGAAGACAACTTAAAAACCACATTTTTGCACCGTAGCTTCCTTTTCTGTAGGGTCCCACTTTTTGGATTTGACCACTTTTCAGATTTGAACAGGAACCTTCGTAAGCTTTGACCAGGGGTCCTTGCTGCTCTCTGAGCTTGCTTGTTTTCTTGCAGATGTTTCATTACCCAAACTAGGTAACATCATCAGTGCTAATAAGGAGTGAGGTTTGCTGCCAGTTTTGATCAAGCTAAGATAGACCTTAATAAAGTTGCTGTCAAGGAAACCGCCCATCGTTAAAATCAGGTTTACCAACAACTAGCAATCAACAACCAACTACAGGTGTCCTCGACTTACAATAGTTCATTTAGTGACCATTCAAAGTTACAACAGGTCTGAAAAAAGTGACTTATGACTGTTTTTCAGAGTTATGACCTTTGCAGAATCCCCATGCTCATGTGATCAAATTTCAGATGCTTGGCCACTGGTTCATATTTATGACGGTTGCAGTGTCCCAGGGTCATGTGATCCCCTTTTGCAACCTTCTGACAAGCAATGTCAGTGAGGAAGCCAGATTCACTTAACAACTGGGTTACTAACGTTATCAACTGCAGTGATTCACTTAACAACCGTGTCAAGAAATGTCGTAAAATGGGGCAAAACTCAGTTAAGAAATATCTCACTCTAACAACAGACATGTTGGGTTTGACTGTAGTTGTAGGTTGAGGACTACCTGTACATATATTTAGATTTAGGTTTGCCATCCATTATTGAGAGCATTAAAACTGATATATTTCCAGTCTGGGTCAATTCTGCAATTGGTTTATTTAAACCATACATGCATCTATATTGACTGTTGCAAACTCTTTCCCACCAACTCAGTTTTCTCCAATACATTCAAAATTGTGCACAAGTGTTCTATTTCCCACCACACCCACTTTGCAATTCTTTTCTAAGATTTAGATATTGATTTGTACGTAGGTTTTTGAGCATGGAATTGCATGCACACCAAAAGGGATCTCGGTTTCCATCTACATATTAATTCAGGCTGCACAGATTAGTTGCTTCATGGAGCCGCAATGTTCAAGGGCAACCCACTTTGGCCTCACTTGACTTTGCAAACCTTGGAGCAACTAGAGCAATATTTTTCAAACTAGGCCACTTCAAGACGTGTGGACAAGTTCACACATATTAAAGTATCCCAGGTTTGAAAAACACTATAGAGGGTACATAGGTAGTCCTCAACTTATGTCTACAACGGAGTCCAAAACTTCCATTGTTAAGTGAGGTGAGTGTTAGGTGAGTTGTTAAGTGAATCATGTGCTCATTAAGTGAATCTGGTCCCGTCCCCCGTCCCCCCCAATTGACTTTGCTTGTTGGAACCAGCTGGGAAGGTT
>JANHFL010006797.1:8005-18349 GCA_032468155.1 Oxyrhabdium leporinum | reverse complement strand
AGTAGGTGGGTGGGCTGGTCCTTTGTGGCATTTTTGCTTGCTTCTCCAACAGTTGCTCCAGGAGGGGCCTTGAAGGGGTGGGTGGGATGGTGTGCTATTAAAACATTTGAACGGAGTGCTTACTCTGGTTTGCGTGGGCTGGGTCTTGAGTTCAAATCTTGAGTTGCGCAGCTCCCAGGGTGAGCGGGCCAGTTCTTCCCTTTTAAACTTCGTAGGACTGTGAGGATTAAAAACAAGGGGGTGGGGATGATTCTAGGAATGTAAGCTATTCCTCTGGGACTTGGGTGTAGTAATACAGGAAGTCCTCAACTTACAACAGTTTCTTTAGTGACCATTTGAAGTTTTACTGAGGCACTGAAAAAAGTGTCCATTTTTCACACGTATGACTTTTTGCAAGCATTCCCATGGCCGTGTCATTTACATTCGGATGCTTGACAACTGATTCATATTTATGATGGCTGCAGTGTCCCGGGGTCAGGTGACCCCCTTTTGACAAGCAAAGTCAATGGGGGAGCCAGATTCAGTTAACAACCGGGTCACTAACATCTGCAGTGATTGACTCGATAAACGTGGCCAGAACAGTCATAAAATGGGGCAAAACTCGCTTAACCGATTTCTCACTTAGCAACATAAACGTATTGCTGTCCCTAGTTAATTCTTGACTTCTGCGTAGTCCATACCGCTTTAGAGTCTTTGCAACCCTCTCTAAGCGGTTTACAGAGTCAGCCTATTGCCCCCAACGGACCCGGGGTCCGGGTCCTCATTTTACCCACCTCGGAAGGAGGGAAGGCTGAGTCAAACAGAACAGAAAAGGGTTTTTTGTTTTCAGTCAGCCCTTTGCTCATTTGTGTGTGTGTGTGTGCAATCAAAGAAGAGAAGAGAGTTTTGGAATGTGTGAGAAGACTGGTTCATCCCAGTTTCAGTCCTTTGGGGCTAGGATAACGCCATAGCCTTAGCCACCAGATGTCTTGAGCCATACAATGAATTGTGCCACCAGAAAAAGAGGAGAGAAGGAAGCCTGAGCTCTAGCAAAGCTCAGCATGTTGTGAACCACTGAGTCACAAAATAGTCAATCCTATTTTAGCCTTAACGTCGTGTGTGTGAACCCAGGTGGGACCGAACTGCATGCTTGTATTATGCTAATAGAAAAAAAAAGAAAGAAATGCTTAGAAACTGAGATTCAGCTAGTGTATTTCATTGGGTTTCAAAAATAAGTTTGTTATAGTAATATCAGGGAATACTGGGGTATTAATAATAATTGGAGAGCAAGAGAACGATGCTAGCATCTCCTTCCATCCTTGGTGTTTACCCATAGAGGTAGTC
This sequence comes from Oxyrhabdium leporinum, assembly GCA_032468155.1. Taxonomy (NCBI): domain Eukaryota; kingdom Metazoa; phylum Chordata; class Lepidosauria; order Squamata; family Cyclocoridae; genus Oxyrhabdium; species Oxyrhabdium leporinum. Next base: position 17,026 of record JANHFL010006797.1, on the reverse strand, counting down.
CTCAATTTATGAGCACAATTGAGCCCAAAATTTCTGTTGGTAAACAAGACGTGAATTTTGCTCCATTTTATGACCTTTCTTGTCACGATCAAGTGAATCACTGAAATCAGCAGTATGGTTGTTAAGTGAATCTGGCTTCCCCGTTGACTTTGCTTATCAAAGGCTCTCAAGAGGGGCTCACAGGACCCCTGGGACATTGCAGCCGTCATAAATATGAAACCAGTCGCCGAGCGTCTGAATCTCAATCACGTGACCATGTGGGTACTGCAATGGTCACAAGTGTGAAAAATAAGTCACTTTTCACTGCCTTTGTAACTTCAGTCACTAAATGAACTCCTGTAAGACAAGGACTTACCGGTAATTCACCATTTTTCCCATAGTCAAATTGAGGGCAGTTAAAAACAAAGTTTTTGAAGATAAGTGGAAGGGAAGGGCCCTTATTAGTCAGGTTGGAGGTCATAGAATGCTGTCCTACCAGCTCAGACTATGAATCTAAATAGAAGAGTTTTCTTGTACAGGTAGTCCTTGGCTTATGACCACAATTGGCATCTGAATTTCCATTAAGTGAGTTTCACCTGATTTTACAATCCTTTTTGCATCAGTTGCTAAAAGTGAAATTAAAATGAATCACAAGGTCATTAAATGACAATTGCATCCCTGGGACACTGCAACCCTCATAAATATGTGCAGCCATCATAATTACATGAAGAAAGCACTCAAGTTTTGAACATGTGACCATGGGGATGCTGCAATGGTCATGTTACTTGTTTTCCCCCAGCGCCATTGTAGCTTTGAACGGTCGCTAAACAAATGGCTATAAGTTGAGGACTACCTCTATGAACCTAGCCCATTGAGTTAGTTTGCACTTAGTGAGTAAACTGTTATTCAGAGCCCAAAAAAATATGAGCTATTTCAGGAACCAAGATAACACCTAAACTGAGAACTTCATGTGGGCTATACCTCAAGAGTAACTTTTAAGGTGATGCGACTTCCTTCTTTTAAAACTGAAAGGTCATTCTAATGTGAAATTGGCAATTTAAATTCAACATTTGGAATACGGACTGGGGAAGTTCTGAGGTGTGCCACTTTCCTTTATAAGTGGGTGGGGACGATCTTTGCCCCCTTTTCCCCTTTTTTTCAAGGGGCTGGGATGAGCTTTTAAGGTGGAAAACTAAGGCCTATATGACACCATTTAAAACCATCCGAGCAAGAAACCTCCCTCCTCTCCCCACATAAATTTAAAGAAGAAGAAATAGGTATTTTAATCTTTCCCTTAATCCCCCCTTATCAAAATTTGGGAAGAAAATCTTGGCTCCATCTCATTCTGATGACGTAACCCGTCATATCACTTGCAGCCATTTGTTGATCTAAAGCCAAACTGGATTCCCACCCACACCGCCCTCTCTTTCTTTATCCAGCATCATTTCTTCTGTCCTTCCTTGTGGTCTGTGTCTCCAACCTTGGCAACTTTAAGACTTGTGGATTTCAACTCCCAGAAGTCCCCAGCCAGCAGTGGGAGGAACATGGCTGGACAGGGAATTCTGGGAGTTGAAGTCCACAAAGACTTAAAGTGGCTTTAAACTCTCCAAATAAACCCTCTGGAGTTTTACGTTTCTTGACCCATTTCTACACAAAGTTTGCCTCTCAGTAGACCTGGAACACCCTCTTTTTGTATTAATTAGTGAACTGGAACTGGAGGGCCCAACTTCCCAGGCCAATTAATTGCAAAATGTTAATCTAATTTGGCCCCCTGGATCTTTGCATCTGAATGAAGTGTAACTCTTTGTCACCATCTACTGGAGGAAACAAATAATGACCCTTAGATAGATACTTCAAAAAGGGACATTGGTTGTTTTTTTAAAAAAACTTTATTAATGGTGTTCTGGGGGATAGGATGTATAAGCCACTTCCTTCTGAAATTTCCTTTAAGTTGACTGTTTTACAACATAAGTTAACATAGTAGTTTCATTGGGTCTTGAGCTAATCATCTGTATAATGGGCATAAACATATTTGTATCTTATGATTTATGATCTATAACCTTGTTGTTTGTATGTACCCTGCGAGCTTCTGCACTGGAGATAAATTCCTTGTGTATCCAGTCACACTTGGCCAATAAAGAATTTTCCTATTCCTATAAAACAACCCAGGCATCCCCCCCCCTTTTACTACTGTTAACTAATCCCTTCTTTTATTTTCCAAATTCAATCCCGGATAGGTAAAGGGGAAAAAAAACCTATGTTGAATTAAACAGTTGAGGGGGGGGGAGAATAATGTGGCAAAAAGCTAAGATGCTTTTGCATGAAGGAAAGTTAAAATCACAGTGAAATAATACCCTGAACCTAGCAGACAGTGGTTTGCTTAACCTGGCTATAGTGAATTAGCCCCTGTGAATTAGGCTTAGGGATCATGCACACACAACCCCATACATCAGACTTTAAAAACTGGAATGGCTTGGGTGACATAATTCAGCAGGCCAAAGTTGTTGGTTTTTTAAAAGCCACTTTTTCACATCTGGTTACGATCAGTGGAATTCAGGAGTCTGGTTAAAAAGCTTTGCAACTTCTGCACCTCTGTGTGTGTGTGTGTATAAACCTATATCAGGGGTCCCTAACCCCTGGTCTATGGACCATTACCATGCCACAGCATGCCAGAAACCGATCCACGCAAACAAGCAAAGTTCCCATCCGCAGGATGCAGGCAGCAACGTGGAATCGCACCCCCTCCGATCTGTGGAAAAACCTCTCCTTACGGAACTGGTCCCTGGTGCCCAAAAGGTTGGGGGCTGCTGACCTATATAATCTCAGCCCCATTCCCCCGTTGCCTTCCAGGAAGAGGATATACCACATGGTGGCCACCCACAAATCAATCAATCAATCAATCAATTACAGCACAAGCTACTAGGCGCAGTACAAGCTTTCTTTGCGAGCTCAAACTCCTTCTGCAGCCAGCCATCCTCTGGCCCTGTTTTAGATCAATTGCCTTCCATTTTTACCCACCCGTTGGATCCCTCCCGTAACCACGGTTACATGGACCAGGCAATTAATTGCCCCTTCAGCATGCAGCTGCGGGCATCGTTAACACAGTGGCAGCAGCAGGGGAGGAATTAGAGATAATTATAAGTCTGGGTAGTGTCCCAGCTGCAGAGGGCTGTGCCACCCAAGTTAACAGGCTGGCTGCTTTTTCCTGCTCGCTTGAAAATGGGTTGCAAAAGTTCCTTTTGAAAAGCATTCCACTTCTTTCTTCTTCTTCTCCCACCCCACCTCCTAAACATCACCCCCAACCCCCTGCCCCAGCTGCGCTTCCTTTCCCAGCGGCAAAAATCCCAACTCTGACATTTTGAGCAAGCAGAAGGAGGGATGGACTCTTCCCAAAATGTTGGGTGCAATAAAGGCACCGGGGTGTGGGGGGTGTGAAGCGTTCATGGGAATATCTGTGAAGCTTGATCTGTTGGTCTTCTGCAATGTGGTGACACAGATGCAGCCTTGAGGTTAAAACATATAAAGAACGGTTGCTGGAATTGGGTAGGTATCGTCTAATGAAAAGAAGGACTAGGGGGTGACAGGATAGCAGTGTTCCCATATTTGAGGGGCTGCCACAGAAAAGAGGAAGTCGACTTATTCTCCAAAGCAACTGAAGGCAGGACAAGAAGCAATGGATGGAAACTAATCAAGGAGAGAAGCAACCTAGGACTAAGGCGGAATTTCCTGACAGTGAGAACAATTAATCAGTGGAACAACTTGCCTCCAGAAGTTGTAAATGCTCCAACACTGGGAGTTTTGAAGAAGAGATTGGACAACCGTTTGTGTGAAATGGTATAGGGTTTCCTGCTTGAGCAGGGGGTTGGACTAGAAGACCTCCGAGGTCCCTTCCAACTCTATTCTGATTGATTGAAATACGTGTCAGTCACCTAACCATCTGAACTTTGGTCACATTATCATGAGGATGCTGCAGCGGTCGTCAGCCTGAAAGGCGGTCGTAAGTCACCCTTTTCAGTGCCGCTGTAACTTCAGAACGGTCACTAAATGAATGCTTCAGTAGCCTAGTGATCTTTTCACCTTTGCATGCTTTCGAATTGCTCGGGGGGGGGGGGCAGGAGCTGAGGCAAGGAATGGGAACTCACCCCGCCGCGCAGCACTGGGGTCTCGCGCTGTCAAACTGCCAGTCGTTAAACCCACTGTCTTAACCACTAGGCCGCCGTGCCATGTATGATTCTGTATTGGGACTGATAATTCACCTTGATTGAGTTCTAATAGCCCGGAGTGAATTACCAGTTAAAAGTTAACTAATTGGAGCCGAAAATCATAACTCTTTCTGTACGCGCTGAAGTTATGCTAATCGTCCTCGGGAGTCCTTCGTTAATATATTCTCCCTTCAAATCAGGTAATTATGTATGTCAGTATGCAGGATTCAGTCTTAAAATACTCAAACTTAATTAAGCAAGGAACGCATACAACTGTCTGATCTTCGAAGTCTCGATAATATAGCAATCCTTTTACGTTCCCGGGTTATCAAGTTGCACTTTTCGGAACACAGGTAATCCTCGACGGTACGACCGCAGTTGGGCACGAACATATTTTGTTGTTAAGTGAGACGTCGGCTAAGGGAGCTCTGCCCCATCTTTCTGGCCACTGTTGTTAAGCGAATCGCTGCCGTTGTTTTGATTCGGAACGTCAGCGTTAAGCGAATCTGGCTCCTCCGTTGACTTTGCTTGTCAGAAGGTCGCAAAAAGGGGATTCGCGTGAGCCCGGGATCCTGCAGCCGTCGTAAAGGCGAGTCAGCCGCCAAGCTTCTGTAAGCTGGATCACGTCATCGTGAGGATACTGCCAAGTTTGTAACGGTACGAAGCGGTCATGAGTCCCTTTTTTCCCCAAGGCCTTTGTAACTTTGAATGGTCACTAAACAAACCGTTGTCAGTTGAGGACCACCTATAAAAGTCGCTTGGAGGATAAAATTATCTTTTGCGTAGGTTTGGCCTTGGACCCTACGGCCGCAGTCCAGCCCGACGTTTCTCTTGCTAAGTGAGACGGTTGTGAAGTAAATCTTGCCCCGTGTGACGACCACTCTCGACGCCGTGGTTAAGCGAATCACTGCAGTGGTTCAGTTAGGACCCTCGTTGTTCAGTGAATCAGGTTTCCCCACGGGGTCAGAAGGTCGCAAAAGGGGATCCCAGGATCCTTTGCTGCTTTCAAAGCCATTTTGCTTGCCCAGCTGCAGCTGAAAACGTGCATCGTGCCCCCCCCCAGCCCCTTTTCTTGTATATATTATCATTATTATTGCAACTCAGTCGTGGCAGCGATTGAAATAACAGTAATTTGTGTGAAACCATGATGGTTGAAACAGGCGGATCGGCTGTGGAAAATCAAAAGTCGGGCCTGAAGGATAACATTTATGCCACACAACCCACCCCATCATTAAACCCCGGGTGTAACACACCTATATCTTCTGTGCCAAACAAAACCCATTGTCGTGACTCGGAAAGTCACGTGTTTCCACTGAGAATACATGAGGGAAATAAATACCCTTCTGCTTCTCTTCAGCTATTTGTTTTTTATTTTCCCCAAGGTTATACAAAAAGTTTGGTGTTTGGTGTTTTGTTTTCTTTTGTTTGTTTTCTTCTTTCTTTCTGTTTTCGGAGAAAACCGTTCCGGGTAAAAGATAATTAAAAGATGAGTCAAGAATGATTGTTGTTTCCTTCTCGAGGTTTTTTCTTCTGAGAAATGCGAAATGGTGACTAAATGCCATCAAAGAAAGACATGTTGACTCTTAACCTAGAACATGGATAGTCCTCATTTACTGAGCGTAATTGGGGCCGTTGCTAAGCAGTGCAACAGTGAAGAGTGATGTCACGTGACGGCGCTGACGTACGACATCATCCTGGCGGCAGTTGCTAAGCAAATCGCTGTGGGATGTTCAAGTGACTGCGACCCACGACTTCCCTCTGGTTTCCCCACTGACTTTGCAAGTTGGAGGCGGGCTGTGAAGTTCGCAAATGGTGATCATGTGACCGCGGGAATTACCAGCTGGTTGCCAAGTGAATGAATCATGATCACATGACGATGGAAACACCAGGATGGCTGCCACTTAAGAGAACCTGTAGTAAATCTTCTTTTTCAGAATAACAGAGTTGGAAGGGACCTTAGAGGTCTTCTAGGCCAACCCCTTGCTCAAGCAGGAAACCCTCTATAGCAGAGGTGTCAAGCTCAAGGCCCGTAAAATAGAATGGAATGGAATGGAATAGAAGGAAAGGAAGGAAGGAAGGAAGGAAGGAGTTAGAACTTTGGAGGTCCTCTAGTCCAACCCCCTGCTCAGGCAGAAGACCCTGTACCATTTCAGACAAATTGTTGCCCAGTCTCTTCTTAAAAACTTCTAGTGTTGGAGCATTCACAAGTTCTGGAGGCAAGTTGTTCCACTGGTGTTTTTCCGTCAGGAAAATGCTATCGGAATTTTGAACGGTCACCTAACAAGCGGTTGGTAAGCGAGGACGACCCACATTCAAGTTAGTTGAGTTACATAGCCTTATAAACCTATTTTTCATTCTCCCTGTTGTGCAGAATTGGTGGTTTTTTTTCCCCAATCAATCAAGTGTTAATCCATTAGTAGCGACAGGAAATGCCTGAGTAGCTTTTCGCTGGATGTAGCTTCCGAAGGTTAATAATAAATATATTTTTTTTGTCAGCTTGGGGATTTAGATCTTTCAGAAAATAAAGGATTTGCAAAAAATGAGGGTTGGGAGCGTTTGATGTTACGCAGGTAGTCCTCGACTTACGACCACAATTGAGACTAAAATTTCTGTTGCTAAGCAAGACATTTGTTGAGTGAGATTTACCTCATTTTATGACCTTTCTTGCCGCAGTTGTTAAGTGAATCACTGCAGTTGTTAAGTGAGTTGCACGGTTGTAAAGTGAATAAAGCTTCCTCGTGGACTTTTGCTGGTCAGAAGGTCGCCAAAGCGGATCACGTGACCCCAGGGACATTGCAACCGTCATAAATATGAGCCCGTTGCCAAGCGTCTAAATTTTGATCACGTGACCATGGGAACGCTGCAGTGGTCGTAAGTGTGAAAAACGGTCATTTGATCAGTGTTGTAGTCACCGTCACTACATCATCATTATCATCATCATCATCTTTTAATGACTCCATAATCCCTTGTGGGGTGGAGTCTGGGCAACTGAACGGAGCTGAGTGTTTTAATGGCCGGATGCCCTTCCTGTCGCCAGTGCGGAGTTTTGTTCAGCAGATATATTCTCGGTGGGCCCAGAGAGAGAAATATCTGCCTCTATCCCAGGATCAAACTCACAGCCTCCTGACTGTGAGGCGAGAGCTCCACCTCTAGGCCACCGCACCACTCCTTCGAACCGTCACTAAACCAATGGCTATAATTTGAGGACTATCTGTACTTTATCCCCCTACTACTCTTATTGCAATAACCATTTGATGTCTTTTTTTTTCCGTAACTGCCCATGAGGCTACAGTTAGTCGAGGAATACCTGTGTAGGAGATCCTCGACTTACAGCAGTTCATTTAGTGATGGTTCGAATTTACAACAGCCCTGAACAAAGTGACTTCTGACCAGTTCTCACACTTAATGACCGTTGCAGCATCCCCATGTCTGCGTGGTCAGAATTCAGGCATTTTGCAACTGGCTCGTATTTATGACAATTGCGGTGCCCCGCGTTCACGTGATTCCCCTTTTGCGACCTTCTCACCTGCAAACTCCATGGGGAGGCCTAATTAAGTGATTCACTTAACAACCGTGGCAAGGAAGGTCACAAAACGGGGCAGAACTCACTTAAGGACCGCCTTGCTTAGCACTGGAAATTTTGGCCTCAATTGTGGCCGCAACCCGAGGACTTTTGGAAACAAACTGCTTTGTCAAAGAAGCTTTGGCTCAGCTGGAAAGAAGGAAAGCATCTTGGCCCATTACTTCTTTCTTTACATTTTGATTAAATGCCTCCCATCTAACTTCGAAGGCAACTCTTGGCAGCTATTTATAGGATTTCAAAGACTATCCTTGCATTTTACAGCCTTCTGCTGCTGCTGCTGGCCTTTAGTTTTTTGCCATTCCAGTTTTATTGCCATTTTATTTCATATAACTTGCCGTAAAGGTAATTCTCCAGAAACGGAAAACATATAACTAAAGGATGTGAGATAAAATAGAAAATTTAGATTACATTTACACCCCCTGTAGGAGCGGAGGTTAGAAGATTCAGGTGGTCCTCGACCTACCACGCCAGTTGAGCCCAGTGGTTGGTCTGCTGCTAAGCGAGACATTCGCTAAGCGAGTCTTGCCCCATTTTACCACCTTTCTTGCCGCAGTTGTTAAGCGAATTGCGGTGGTTGTTAGTAACAAGGTTGTGAAGTCAATCTGGCTTCCCCGTTGACTTTGCCCGTCGGGTGGTCGCGAAAGGGGATCATGTGACCCCGGGACACTGCAACAGTCGTAACTTCATGCAGTTGCCTAGCACAGGTCGTCCTCGACTAAATCCATTCATTTAATGACCATTCGAAGTAACGACGGCATTGAAAAAAAGTGACGTGGTTGGTCCTCACACTTATGACTGTTGTAGCATTCCCACGGTCGGATGGTCAAAATTCAGGCTCTTGGCAATGGCCTGTATAGATAGATAATCCTCGACTTAGAACAGTTCATTTAGCCATGAAAAAAGGGACTTATAACCAGGGGTGGGCTTCGATGCCTGGTTGCTGGGTGGATGTGGCCTAGTCGGCCTCCTGCACCACGCCAAAGGGGTGGGGCGTTTTCGCCCTCCCCGGCTTTCTTCGAGCCTCCAGGAGGGTGAAAACGGCCTCCCCAAGCTCCGGAGGCGCTCTGGAGACCAGAAATAGTCCCGTTTCCAGCCTTCCCGAACTTCCAGGAGGCCCGTTTTGCGCCCTCCCCGAGCCTCGACGCGCAACCTGCACTTACCTGCATCCACAATGGGCCGTGTCTCCACTCCTGGGAGGGGAGGGGTGGGGTGGGGTGGGCGGGGCCAGCCAAGAGTGGGATTTGGCGATTCGCTGAA
>JANHFL010006796.1:649245-678501 GCA_032468155.1 Oxyrhabdium leporinum | reverse complement strand
TGTAAATTGTTGTACCCAGACGTCACACCGTGTAATGGAAGATTTTGTATAAAAAAATAAAATAAAAATTTATTTGGGAAAAAAAAAAAAAAAGTAGGCAGTTACAATCCACTTCCATTTTGGTTCCATAAACATTTTGATGAAGTAACTGGGTTTCTAGCTCATTAAAAGGAGACTTATTTGCATCAAATCAGGAGTTACAGTTGAGATAGATTCAAAATTTATAGGTCAGACTAAATAAAGTACAGTATAGCCATTAATTTGATCTCCAAATGCTACTTGTCTCAATTCAGTTTTCCCAACATAGTATTCAGGGATCTAAAATCTCTTACCTTACTTTGAATTAAACACTTTGTAATTTAAACAATTAGCCTTTTAATTTTAAAAAAATCTCCCCTTATTTTGGAATATCATGCCTCATGAAGTTCTAAACCGACATTTTTGTTAGTTCTTTAACAAAGATATTCTATATGAATGTGTGATGTGCGTGCACTATAGAAGTAAGGTATCTTGCTCTCTGCTGCTACCTGTAAACAGAATTGAAACCTTTATTTTTCAATTATTTCAATGTAATACCCGTAACGCCGCCATTTCTATGTTCATTAATAGAGCTTCTTCCAGAATTAGTTTTAGAAGGCTACCAAACAGGAAAATAGCACTGCGGTACAAGTCCATAGAAAGTATATACGACTTTAAAAAAACAGAAACAAGTTTCAGCAACCATGACAAAAGATAGAACTGAAATACTGACCATCCCGCTTCTCCCTAAACTATTGCTTGCAGTTTTAATATTGCAATAGAGCTAGCCTTTAAAGCCTAATGCGTAGGAACAAACAGAAACGAAAATTAAACTATCATGGGGAGGAAAAAATTCTACATCCACCATCCGCTTATCGATTCGTTAGCTCGGCAAACACTTTAGGTAAAACTTACAACGCGGCTTTCTCTACCGGATTCTTTTAAATCATTAACTTGGTTCCCGATTGGCTGCTGCTCCTCGTATTGAGAGAGAGGTTAAAGCTACTGATTGGCTCCCTTTCTAAACCAATGTTGGCCGGGGAGAGATGGAGACTACGCGGCTTTGCCTTGAATCTCATTTGCAGGCGACGCGGGATATTTAAGAGCCAAGGATGATTGTGATGTCGATTTGTGAACTACGAAAGCGATACTGACTTCATCCCGTAATCTTCAAGGTGGGGGAACGTCAAACTCCAGGATAATTTATTTTTAAAAAAAAACAACAACACCAAAACACATCAGAGGGACGGCTGTGTTAATCTATATAGCCAAAAAAATCCGCATGGGATCGTAGTATGTTACGGCATTTTACTGTGATGCGATTTACGTCTAAATCGGACCGAAGCCCCATGAAACTCACTAGGAATTACGACCAAGTAAGGTTAGCTAGTAGTGTCTGGTTAACTTTATCTGGGCTAGGAAGGCAAGCGGGGATGGCCGTGGCTAAAACTTGGATGGGAGACTGCCGCCCGGGGGATAATACTACCCCGGTTGGCTACCCCGGTCGAGAAAGTCCCGGAAAAATGCAATACGACCCACTTCTGAATCGTTGCCAGGATGACGGTATGCCGCCCCTGTAGTCGCATATTAACGATTGACTGCATTGTTCCTATGTTATGATTGCGTGCCATTTAAGTCATCGGGTCTAGCGACTACACAGCTAGAGTTTCTCCGTGAAGAAATAAAAGCCTTTGTAAATTACACTTTTTCACCTCGCCAGATTTTTCTTTTTTAAACGAGGCGAAGATCCATGGAAACTCATGCCGTAATAAATAGCAGATCCTATCGCAGCAACTTTAAGATTCTAGTAGCGGCTTGTATGAAAGAAAACGCACTTCCACCCAGTCTTGGATTTCGGATCCTCAGGGCTTTATACATGTAACAAGTTTATTTGGGAATAAACTCCGCCGACGTTTGAAAGACCGACTCCGAAGAGCTTTAAGCTGGCGTCCTCAAAAGAGTTACTGAAAGCCGACGCCCGGGAATTGGGAGAAAGCGGAGCGTTTTTAAAATAAGAGGGCGGCCCCTTTAAGGAGCGGCGATAATACGACCGCGCTGCATTGTGGGAAGCGGAAAGACACCGGAAGTGAGAAATTAATGAGCGTCGTAGGCCTGGTGGCGCAGGAAGACTGATCTACGGCTCGGGTGAGTGTTCTCGTTTGGGTCGGTGGCGCTTATCGGGGCCGGTTTGCTTTTTCCCGGATGAAACCTGCAGCCGGTGTGTATTTACATGTGGAACTTGATCCGGGTTAAGTTATTTCGTAGGTAGTTAAAATTCCGGGTCTCTTCGTCAACGAGACACGGAAAGTTGAGAACTCTCCTTTTTAAGTTTCATAAAACGGGAGCGAATTCCAGTTATGCTGTATAAGCTCAAAGCAACTAAAGTTGGTCGGGAGCTTGGATTATAGGTTTCATAGCCCTGGTGTTACTGGGCAGGTCGACTGGGGCAGATGGGAGTTAAGAGCCCAAAACCCTTGGAGCCGACAAGGGCGTCTGCCCCCCAAATTAGAAAAGCAGCGTGTTAACTAATTGAGAGTTTCGGGAAGGTGGCCGGGAGTGCTTTCGATGGTGTTTTACACCGGACGGGCGAATGTATTTCAGAATTGATACGGCTGTCTGTCTCGAGTACCGATCCGAGACTCTTCACAATAACCAATAAAAACCAGAGCAACAACAGAACAACCCTTCCCATTAAGATGCTAGACCAACCGCACCGTTAACTTCCTGACTCGACCCCCCCATCCACGCCCGGTATTTGGAGTAAGAGCCAGGCGGTCTTCATAGCCTTCCAGAGGTCAGGAGCAGCTATAGAGAAGGTGCTTCTCCAAAGCCCCAACAGTCGATGGCCTTTAAAGGAAGGGAACTGGAGCCCACCTGGGTCAGATAATGGAATGGCGGGATGCCTTCGGGGAGAGAGGCAGTCCCAGAAGTAACATCCTGTTGCCATGTATTTCTTTAAAAGTGATAAGCGGCACCTATAAAGCAACTGGGAGTCAGTATAGTTCGTACTGCAACAGGCGCACTATAACTTGGGGGAAACACGGGACACCCATTCTGCAATGAAGGATCCCCAAATTGCACAATAGTTCTGTCTGGAGGGGAGGGTTACCCTGTTCAAACAACAGAGGGACAATGACCCACAAACACTGTGTCTTGGTAGAATTGGCTTATAGCCAATTTCTCCCCAACCATGCCCGTAGAGCCTCCCGGTGCTGACCGAACAGTATAACCTACCTAACATGGGTAGAGATGTATGATTGGGTATAATCAGTGCACAGGTAGTCCTTGATTTGCAATTTTGGACGTAAGTTGTGATGGTCGTAAAGCAGGTCACAACATGCCCATACCCAATTTTATGACCTGTTTTGTGGCAGTTGTAAAACAAACCCCGTGGTCATTAAGTAAACCCATTGATCACTATAGGATGCCAGAAAATACAAACATGTATTTGTTAATAGGCCAAAGAACAGAATCTGGGACCATGGAAACTGTAGCTGCTAATCCTCCTGGAGGCTCAAATGGCTTGGAAGAACCCAAGAAGATGACGAGAGAAGATTGGAGAAAGAAGAAGGAATTGGAAGAACAACGAAAACTGGGAAATGCACCAGCTGAAGTCGATGAAGAAGGAAAGTAAGTATTGTTTTAATCCTAATATAACTTTCTTCAGCTTTTTCAGCATATTATAACAAAACTAAGTGTGGGACTACTTCTGAAACATTAGTAGATATTGATCTAAATAATGAAGTGAACAAAGTTAATTTATTTCTATCTTTGATCTATGCTGGATTTTCCTAACTTTTCTAAACTAGGCAGGCAATTGGGAGTACTTAAATTTTGGAATGCCAAATCTAAAATGTATTGTGATCAAAAAAGATCACAATACATTTTGTAGTTCAGAATTTTAAAAATCTTGGAACTCAAGAGTGTATTGTAGACACTTCCATTAGGTTAGGATCAAGACCCCATTGATTTAAGTGGGAGGAGTCTTAGTCCTAACCTAATAATAAGATAGTATTTTGGTGTTGACATAGAGGATCTTAGTCTTGGTCAGAATGCTCCATTGGTTTCTTTGCCAGTCACTGGGAGACAAAGAACAGAAAAGCCAATCAGACAGAATCCATGTACAGAAAGCTTGTGGTAATGTAGGTGGATATATTTTATTATGTATGAGGTGTATTGTTGAGCCACATGAGCATCTTTGAAAATCTTGCTCCATCCCCCATATCATATAGATAAAGTTCCAGTTAAGATCTTAAAAGTATGGTATGATGGAAATGGTTCCTGAATTTAAAAAAAAAATACTGGAAAATAAGTGCCACGTTCAGTGATTCCTACTTAATGTCTGGAGCCTAAATTCTCATCTAATTGTAACATTACTTATTACAGAGACATCAATCCTCATATTCCTCAGTATATTTCCTCAGTACCATGGTATATAGATCCTTCAAAAAGGCCTACACTGAAACATCAGAGACCTCAACCAGAGAAACAAGAAGAATTTACATCACTAGCAGAATGGTATAAGCGAGGAGTTAAAGAGGTAGGTAGCTATATGTAAGAGTGATACTGTTGTGCAAGACTATTAATAAATGTTAGCCAATTTGTTGGCCTTTTTTATTATGACTGGTGATCGAAAAATCAAATTCAGTGATGGTGAATTTATATTCAAATGTAAAGGGGCATATTTCATTAGCTATGTCTGGTTAAAATTCCCTGCAATTAGCATTTTAGAGTGATTTATATAGTTAGATAATTTCTTTGTAAAGTTAGAATGGGTTACCATATTCTATATTCTCATATAGGAGAGGAAAAACCAAATACTCTATCGCTACAAATGACTTACTTCTTTTTGACTTTAGAATGATGTTACAACCAAATACCGTAAAGGTGCTTGCGAGAACTGTGGTGCATTGACCCATAAAAAGAAAGATTGCCTAGAGGTAAATAACATTCCATTAAAGCAATATGACCCTATGTCTCAAGTAAAATTTTGTAGTCTGTGGATTTTAAAAATTAGCATCTAATAGAATTGAGTTCTATGGAACTTAAGAGTTACATGGTACATAAGAACAGAAGTGAAGTACTTCATAATAAGTTTCTTCTTGATTTGTTGTCTTGCATTTTTTTTTCAAAATGAAAGTATGCTTTTAGAGTACATTGTAGAGTAGAGTACATATATATACAGGTACTACACTTCATTTAATGAGCATTACAACAGACCCCTCTCCCCAAAAATATTTACGACCTTGTTTTGAAGTTACGAATTCTACAAAACTAATGGGGTCATTCATCCTTCCAACCAACCACAAAGATGCAACATATCCCCACTCCCCAATCCTGCCCTGCCAGGTCCCCAAAGGCATTGGGGGAATTCCACATGGTCTTCCTCCAGCCTTGTGAAGATTTACAGATCTCAGGAGGTGGGGGAAAGGAAAGAGAGAAGCGTCTGTTGCTGGGCAACGTGGGAAAATTCCAGTGGCATTTTTTTCCATGCCACTCATTTGGAAGCATGAGTTGCTGTAATTCTCAGCAAACGAGGTCTTCCCCCTCCCTCTGCATCTCCTCTTCTTAACTCTTCATTGTATGTTCTCCATATGGGCAGAGGCAGCTCAAGCTTGCCTTTTGAAACCTGAGCTGCTTCTGCCTGAGGCGTGCTTCCTCAGCAGTGGAAGGAAAAAAGTGGTGAAGTGGCTGGCCCTTGCAGAAGAAGCAGCATCAGGCCTGATGTAGAGGCTTTGGGGCAGCAGTCGGCTGATACTGCTAAAGACTCCAGGCCTCTACTTCAGCCCCAGCACTGCTGCCAAGGAATGCTGCTGCACAGGTTAGCAGAAAGGGCAGAGATATTGGGGAGATAGGCAGGTGGGTGGAGTTGTAGTGACCCTGTAGTTGTAAGTGGGCTGCCAAATGCCTAAATTTTGATCACGTGACCGTGGAGGCACTTACCACAGGTATAACTTTATGGGCCAGGCATAAATTCCATTTGTTCAATGCCACTAATTTTGAATCATTGCTGAACAAATGGTTATTAAGCAAGGACTGCCTGTATGAGGAAGAGGTTACTCAGATGACAAACAGGTACCACTTTTCCAAAAGGTAACTGAATTCGGTAAAGTAGCAAGAGAATCGAGTATGTTGTTAAATATAGCTAAATCAAGGCTATTTGCGATTGCTAAATTGGCTTTCCCATATTTTTCAGTCCCAAAGAACCGGGATAGCTTTCGATGTCAGAAAATTCAATTTTCCACTCCATGACAGAGAATAAGGCATAGTTTATTACTCTGGTTATCATGGAATATGGTGGTCCAGGCCACAATGGATTAACCAATAGGATTTTAGTTTTATCATTCCAAATTTTAGGTCTTTGAAGTTCCCGTTTATTTCTTTATTTACAACATTTTAATAGTATTTTTCCATTTAAAAGAAATCAAAGCAGTTACTTTTTTTATAAGGAGTTATATTCATTTGTCCCACATGGTCCTTGGTTTCAGTGTTAACAATGGAGCTGTAGTTCAGTCGCATAAATATAGTAGCTGCATTACACCTGAAAAAAACTTAATGCCACTAGGAAAGGGTCTGCAGGAAGGAAAATGTAGGAAAAAAACATAGTGCTAGGTGAAGACGAAGGGGCTATGTCTCCCTAATGTCTGCTAAAAACAGGAATAATTGTAGGCAGTTTTCTTGCTGAGAAGCAAAGATTGCATTGCATATTGTTTCCTGCAGAGACCTAGAAAGGTTGGAGCAAAATTTACAGGAACTAACATTGCACCAGATGAGCACATGCAGCCTCAATTGATGTTTGACTATGATGGGAAAAGAGACCGTTGGAATGGTTATAACCCAGAAGAGCATATGAAGATTGTAGAAGAATATTCCAAGGTCGATCTAGTAAGTAGAATGGTTTTTTTTTCTCTCTGGATATGACATCAATAGTATCTTTTTGTAATTGTGTCATGTTGGTATAAAAATAAATAACATATTATCCAGAACTGACTCTTGTGATAATACAAGCATATAGACGTGTTTATAAAATAGTATCAAAAGCTATTATTGATTCATTTACTTTAATTTTCCAAGCGTTCAGATAAGATTTTTCCTTCTTCCATGCTTGGAGACCCTGGGGATATACTGTACCTGTTCATGTTTGCATGTAAACTAAGTACTCTTTCACCAAGCAGCACCTTTCTCTAATAATTAAGATTTCCCCCTTTCCCCAAACTTGGTTAGTCAACAATTAACCACAACATATTTACATTACTAAAAAAGGAGACAAGAGAAAGGTGCATCCTCCTACACACCATTCATAGTTTGAAGGGAACTATGGTCAATCTTTGGCTGCCTTTACTTTTGATATTTTCCCATTGACTGCCTCTGAATTAAGACACCAAAGAGGCTAAACATTCTTAAGTCTTGAGAAAGTCATTGAAGAAACGGAGGAACAGATTTCAGACAGAGTTTAGCAAACTTACTAGGTGGGGGGGAGAGCTGAGTTAGACGTAAGTCAATTTTCTGTCTGCAAATTGCTTACACTTCTGTATTGTGGACTCTAAATTATAATCCCTTGCTCATCAAAACTAAGAACGTGTATTATTTCATGCTAAGTATGGAGTGGGTAGGAAATCTTTTAAGAGAAATACTAATCCTGTTTTTCCTTTAATGTACAGGCTAAACGCACACTCAAAGCTCAGAAACTGCAGGAAGAACTGGCTTCAGGAAAACTGACGGAGCAAGTGGTAAGTCAGGGGGAAAAATGCCTAAATCAGAAGGATAAGGCAGTGTTTTCATATTTTTAAACATATTTTTCCAGCTAGTATAGGATGTTGACACAAAAGCACTGAATATGGCTAAAATCTGTACGGTAGTTTTCTTATTTGTAAATTCTTAATTGCTTCACTAGATGGCAGTGTAAACTTTATATACCGGTAATTCTTCTGAATGTGAGGAATCAAAGCTTTTCAGGATGAAAATCTATTTTCATTGTTTGGCATTTATTTTCCTTTGCCTGGAAACCTAATCATTTATTTAGGTAGCTAAACATTTCTTATTCTGGTTTGCAGCAACTCCCCAAGTTTGGCAAGAGTTTTTTTGCATCACTGGCTACCTGATCTTTTGAACTGGAGATTAACATTGCACACAAAATGAACTCATTTCTCTCTATATATGAGCATGTGTT
This sequence comes from Oxyrhabdium leporinum, assembly GCA_032468155.1. Classification (NCBI taxonomy): domain Eukaryota; kingdom Metazoa; phylum Chordata; class Lepidosauria; order Squamata; family Cyclocoridae; genus Oxyrhabdium; species Oxyrhabdium leporinum. The sequence continues at coordinate 670,313 of JANHFL010006796.1, read as the reverse complement.
CCTTTTAGGAACGATGAAGTCCTGTTTCATACTGGGTCTTTACATAACCAACACAAGGATGCCATCATAAGCACTATAAATTTTTATTCCTTATCTCCTTTTAACAACTACTTTTAAAATCTAAATTAGAAGCCAATTTAATTTAAACTGTTACCTTAAAATTAGTTTACCAACATTGACAGTATTCTATGTTGTTATAAAAATGTTAATGTCTCATTTCTTGATTTTAAGAGTGGGTATAAAATTTAAGAAATATTTGAGTTATTTGTTTTGTGACTAAGAAAGCATGAAAGAATCTGTCAAAAGCTATATTGAGGAAAGAGTCTTAGATAAATAAAATGGCTTGAAGCTAATAATCTGCCTTGGTCTAGCTTGAGACCAAGTGGAGGCCTTTCTTTTCAGAATGCTTTTTCTCAAACAATTTATCAATTCTTTTGATAACTTCACTGTATAGTTACTATGATTGTGCTGATCTTGAGAGATTGTTTTTGTTTTCTCCAGAACTCCCCACGTCATCGATGGGGAGAAGAAGAACCAAATTCGCAAACGGTGAGTGTTTTTAATATATATATATATTTATATCTTCTTATATGAACATATATAGATTCATCTGTCGTTACAGCTGCAGTTTTTCAGGCAAGTGATATAATGAAACTTTGGCCCAAAGCAGAACTGAAATACCTAACAACCTCAAGCTTTATATAATTGTGTTTTTATTTGCAAACTACTTAGCCAACTAATTCAGTCCTTCACTAATTGAATTATATTGATATTAGTGTTTTTTTTTAAATTCACCTAAAATTTGGTATATGCATTTTGTTACTGATGCAAATGAAATCATATCAGTTAGTTAATGCCACGTGTTCTCTCTTTAGGAAAGAGATCATAACAGTGAAGATGAAGACGAAGACAAATATGCAGATGACATTGATATGCCTGGACAGAATTTTGACTCCAAAAGACGCATTACAGTCCGAAACTTGCGAATTCGAGAGGATATTGCTAAAGTAAGCTGGACAACATCAAGAACTGTCATTTTGAAGCTAATATTCTCCATATTATTATAAAAGCATAGCTTTTTTCTGCTTATCTTCCTGTCACATCAGTAGTATCATCATGTAGTAACCAAGTATGCCACTCTACGGCTTAGGATGCTGTGTGAATTCAGCATATGCAACATAATAGTGTAAATACAGTGTAAATCATTCAGTACTATGTAAAAAATGATCAAAATAATCCAAGATACAGAATTTCAGCTATCCTCCCTTTCTGCAGAATGGCAGTCCTTCCTTAAAGGGTTGAAGGAGAACTGGTGATGGATATAGTGATGGGTGATAGCGTAATGCATCCTAACTTTGGGTTGGCCAAATTCACATCATTGATTATCTGATTTTATTGGTACCTCTGCATGATAATCTCAGAATAGCCACATTAAATTGATAGTGTTATTAGCTGTATTAGAATTTTAAGTTGATATTTTTATGTTCTTGTTCTTTAGTACCTACGGAATCTAGACCCCAATTCTGCCTATTATGATCCTAAAACCAGAGCAATGAGGGAGAATCCTTATGCCAACGCAGGAAAGAATCCAGATGAGTAAGTTAGCTTCAAATTGCTTCAGCAAATACATGGCCTTATATACTGCCCTGGAACTGATACATGGGAAGGTCTCTCCTGGTTGATCTTCAGTTTGAAGAAAGTTTTTAAAAAAAATAGAAAAGTGTGTCACAGTGCTCTTTCCTCAAAGCAGTTTGTCTGGAATGTTCATAGATCTTGGAAAATCTAGGAGAGTTGGTTGTGAACACAGATGAATATTAGTTGCCTACAGCTTAACTGCTGTAAAATAGGTACCTCAGATTTCTGCAATTATCTTTAGAAAGCTTTTAACTCTCAGTGAATAACCATGCCATATAAGAAAAAGTCTTTTTTAATCCCTTGTACGTAGTTGAAATGGATGTTTTGCTGCGTAAGAATGTCCTTTTTTCTTGCCCAGATTTTATTTGGAGATTGTTTCTCATAGTACATTTTAATGACAGAAAAATTACAAATTACTCTGTCAACGCATTGATCTAAATTACTAACATAATTTAAAATGACATTTTAAGACAGAAACGATTGACTGCTATAATCAAAATGCAATAGAAGCAATAACGAATCCCAGAATCACATTAATGAACAAAGAATGGGTCTTATTAAATTTATACTTTTTAATCAAAATGGCCTTGCATTTGCTTTGCTTCTGTTTGTGCAAAATAGAACCACAAGCTAAATACTTACAGAATAAACTCTTTTTGCTTACAGAGTCAGTTATGCAGGAGATAATTTTGTTCGTTACACGGGGGCCACCATTTCCATGGCCCAAACTCAGTGTAAGTACTAAGTCTGAGGTGTATCTTTTGCTGCTGCTCACTTGTTTTTAAGTTAAATTTGTTTTAGGTAAGATTATTCTTTAAGGAAGAATATTTATATATCACACTTCTTAACTGCTCATCTCCCTCATAGATGCCAAGTTTACTGCAAGGAATGTCATATTTGGTACTGTATTTCCCAAAGGTGGAGGGGCAATACCAGAGGCAAAGTCCTGTAACAATGCCCTCTCCCAAAGTATATTAAAACCATTGCTTTTTTGAAAGGTGCTATGCATATACCTTTCCAGACACTTCAAGGACTGTACGTGCATGCTTTCCTTGTGCTGTCAAAGGGCCATTGACTACAGAAAGAAAATGTGCACTTTTATGAATTCTTAGAGGGCGTGATTAAAAACACTGAGCTTGTCAGATGGAAAGCTAACAGCCTAGATTCGAGACCCAAGTCCTGTGCAACAGGGTGAGCTCCCATTACTTGCCCCAATTTCTGCCCACCTAGCAGTTCGAAAGCATGCAAATGCAAGTAGATAAATAAGTACCACTTCGGTGGGAAGGTAACAGTGTTCTGTGCGTCTTTGGTGTGTAGCCATGCTGATCACATGACCACCAAAAATGTCTTTGGACAACACTGGCTCCCTCAGCTAAGAAATGGACATGAGCAGTGCCCCTTAGGCATGACTAGACAGTGAGGGGATAACTTTATCTTCTATCTTCACCTTTATGAATTTTTAGCAGATTAGAGCTAGAAGTGGATTAACATGATATTGAGGGAGGGATGGTACCAAGTGAAATGTCCTCCAGTCCCCTTTACCTCTCTCAGGTCCTTGTTGTAAAAATGAACCTGGTAGGGATAAGTGTTTATCCTCCACACTGCTCTCTCCTCCCTTTGTCTCTTGAAGCATTCCAGAGGATGGAAAAGAGTAAGAATCCTCTTTTCTAGGGTTTCTTTCACAGAGAGTTATCACAATATTTTTAAATGCCTATTAAATAAAAGCTAGTTAATAGTTCAACATTCAAGAATTTCAGAAAAACTGAAAATATTTTATTTTATTTTATTTTCAAAGTATTCGCCTGGGAGGCCTATGAAAAAGGCTCTGAAGTTCATCTTCAAGCAGATCCTACAAAACTTGAACTCTTGTACAAATCTTTCAAAGTGAAAAAAGAAGACTTTAAACATCAGCAGAAAGGGAGCATCTTGGAGAAGGTAAATTAACAGGCATTCAGTCTCCTTTAAAATGCCCTTTTTAAAAGTTTTTTACCATTTTACTAAAAAAAATGTTTGCAGCATTATGGCATCATTTCCCCTTTCTAAATTAATTAAAACTTTATAAAGTAAACTAATTAGATGTCAAATTATCAGAGACTTTACCCGATCAATATTACTAAAGAATAAACCAATTAAAAATGGAAATAATCTCGCCTATCACCAGAGAAAGCTAAAATCTGTACAATTATAAACATAGCTAATTTCAAAGTCAGAATAAACTTATGTAACTCCTGGCTTTTGATATTTTTTGTATGGTACCTTAAATTTCCAATTGATTTTGAGAGTTTTTTAAACATTGGTGGGGGGGATTGTTCTGAACTTCAGAAGCAGATTGTAAGGATGTTTGGGGGGAGCCAGTTGTAATTTTGAATAGTCACTAAGTGACTTACCATAACTTTATCAGTACTCTCTCCACTATGGGAATCTCATAGAAAAGCATGTGTGTAAAATGCTACAATTTTTTTTTATTTGAAAAATGTATATGTCACTCATACCACAATGCTGGGTAGCTTACAATAACAATAAAGACAAAAGCAGTCAAAACAATAAAACGAAAACCTGGCGCCTGAACCATCCTTCATAGTGCATCCAAAAAAGTCATCCTTAGGCCACAACATCACCCTGTTCCAACCTTTGGGGAGAACAGTCAGCACTTTACAATTGTCCAGAAAGGATGAGAGCCTACCAGATCCTGGGAGGAGGCTGTTCCACAAGGCAGGGACCACTGTGGAAGAGGCACATTTCCTAGGACTTGCTGGAGAGCAACATTTAAGGGAAGGGATCTAGAGCCTCTCTACCCTATCCAAGCTGGTGAATGGGGAATTCTTCAGGGAATGGGAGTCCTGCAAATGAATCTTTCAAACTTTTTCTTCTTGTAGTATGGAGGCGAAGAACATCTAGATGCCCCACCATCTGAACTGTTACTTGCTCAGACAGAAGACTATGTGGAATATTCTAGACATGGAACAGTTATTAAAGGTCAAGAGAAGGCTGTTGCTCGCTCCAAGTATGAGGAGGATGTAACGATCAACAACCACACAGTAAGCAACTCAAACAGGACTTGGCAATTTGTGATTCTTGAGCTAATTTCAAATACTTTCTGCATAGAATAAGTGTAATTAGCCTCTCTGCATTACTTAGCAATGGCATTCCCTGCAATTCCAATTGACACTATTAACCAAATCCCACAGTCATGAGGCAAGGTAACTTCTAGCTGGTTTTCCACAACCAAAGTCATTGGGGAAACCACAGCAGCTGGCAAGTTCCAATTGCAGGGAAGTAAGTGGCTGCTGCTATTCTAGAGGGTACACAAGAAGCATGGACAGGGGTGCATAAGAGTTGTGTGGGTCTGGGAGTGGGTGTAAGAGTGCAGGTTGAAAAGGGGTTGCATGAGGAGACATGAGAGTCGGAGGGCACACGATGCATGGGGCCAGCATGAGCACAGAGGGGCTGCGGGAGGCTGTACAGGTTGGGGAGACTTATCCTGATGACTTCCAACCTTCCCTGCCAGATTCCCCATTGACTATGGGGAAACCAGCAGGGAAGGTCACAAATGGCAAACGTGATCACGGCTGCTGCAACTGATTGTAAATGTGAACCAGTTGCCAAGCATTCAGATCACAATCACATGACTGTAGGGTGCTGAGATAGCTGGAACTCTGAGGATCGATCATAATCATTCTTTCAGCACCATCATAATATCAAACAATCACTGAAAGAATGGTCATATGTCAAGGACTTGGTGTGCTGATAACTTCATACCTGCCCTGTCATTTGTTCTCCTCAATAGGCCATTCTCAGTGAATTGCTGTCATTGATTAAAATATAATTTTTGGCTTCTATGATTTTTTAAAATTACTTTTTAGAATTGCTTTCTTTAGGAAAATGTATACTGTACAATGTGTTTCCTCCACATTCTTGTCTTAATTGTCTTGTTCTGTTAAAGTTAGCTAACTGGCATCCATTAGGGCGTTTTCATGGCACAATTAAGATGAAGCCAACATTGAATTGGGCTAGTTACTAACTTTACTCAGAATCAGATTTAAAACATGAGAAATCAGTTTGTGATGTTCAATCAGTTTGTTATCTAAACATTAAGACTATTTTTTGTTAGTCATTCCTAACACTATGGTGTTAATCATCACAAAGTGTTTGATGTTAGTCATGAATAGGTCATAAGAAGAGTATTGTGAAATATTTGTCATGAAGGAGATTTTAGCAGAATTGAAACTGAAGATACTCTAAATGCAGCTTGTTTCTTTCAACAGAAGATTGACCTTTCATTGAGCCAACAGTTTGTTTTCCTTATTTCAAAATATTCTTCAGGAAAGTATTTAATATTTACTGGGTAAGGTTAAATGCAAGGAGAAAGTTCATCGTAATTATTAAAATGCTTACTTACCTAAATTTAGCAGTTTGAACCTACTGTATGGGAAGGTAATGAGGATAAAATGTGAAAAGTATTGTAACTGAAATCTATCCCATTAGATTCCATTGATTTCATTAGTAGAATTAAGCAGATGCTAAATCTTTCAAATAAACCAATATAATAGAATAGGGATTTGGTTCTTGATACAAAGGAATTATCACATTACACGCAACTCAACTGATTAGTGCATTTTTCATTGTCTCTATTCCTTTTTCTGCTGTAGAAGGTTGTACCAAACCTCTGTAGAAATTTAAATAGTACATTCTTCAGAAATAGAGTATTTCTTAAATTTATCACGATGTCTTTAGGAATCAAAAATTCTTTATGAAATGTATTACATGAAATTGCAAGCCATTATTATAAGCAGTTAATACCCTTGTTTTCCTTGCAGTGTATTTGGGGTTCTTACTGGAAAGAAGGAAGATGGGGATATAAATGCTGCTACTCATTTGTCAAGTTTTCATATTGTACAGGAGAAGCTGGAAAGGAAATTGCTGTAAGATATAGTTTATTTACTGAAACCATAAACTGACGTTTTTAAAACAAACCTAATACTTAACTCTCTTTGTGAAATTGTATTTTTCTCATTTTTCCTACACACAGAATGCCAGTGAAGAATTGCCAAGTGAGGTATATGAGGACGAGCAGTTAAGCAAACCCAAAACTCTAATGGAGGTGGGCTTCTTTATTTTATTCTCTTTCTAATAGGTGGCTTTCTGTCAAGCCTATTGCCAGTCAAGGACAAGAAAAGCTATTTTGGTATAAAGAGTGTATTTATATGTTTTTTCCAGTAGCCAGAAAGGCCCCCAAAGGGATAGCAGTGGTATAATTATGTCACAGGATGTGGCAGCCCCACTTTTTTTTCCCCTGTATTAGAGGGAAGAAAGATTAAGTGAAATAAGTACATATAAGCCTTGAGGGGGGTGCCACACATTTTGCTGCTTAATTTACAGACAGTAAAAAAAAAATAGACGTTCTGCCATTATTCAATGGATCTTAGAGGCAATAAAAAAGTAGGTTGTGAAGTGTGGATGGCCTTCTGTTTACTTGTTTCTGCCTTATGAAGTCCTGAAAACATGACTATTACAGCACTTTCTAGGCAGATATAATGCAGCTATTGTACAACGGCAATTACACATCTGTTGAAACTTTCAGGTAGAATGGGACTCTGCCAGGTAAGTGATATAGATACATGCATCTGCCCCTAAGAAGAAATTTCTTGGTCATCATGTGTCACTCCCTTAAGTACCTATTGCCTGTAGCTTAGAATACCCACATTCATGTCTGTCTGCATTTTATTTTATCCTCTTTCCCGTTGCCACAGATACACCAACAAAAACAAAAAGAAGAAAAGAAGAAGAAAAAGAAAAAGCATAAGAAGAGTACAAGTTCTGATAGTGAGGGAGAAGACAGAAAGAAACAAGAAAAATTGAAAAAGGTATGCAGAAAACCACTGTCAGCTATATTATCCTCAAATCCAAGTGTACAGACTATCTGGCATACCAAGTTCCAACATGAGAAAAGAGGCTTATTTCCCTCAATTCCCATGCTGGAATTCTTTCCCATCAGCTATCTTTCCAGCAACAGATCTTCATAAATTCATATTTATTTTCACAAACCCATATTGAATTTAAGGGAGAGAAATTGCCTTTTCCAATGAGAACACATTGGCAGTAGATTGTGAAATTTGAATAAATTTGCAGCATGGTATCATTTATACACTATTAGCTTAGACAAAAATACAATCTTTCACTTCTGTGTTCATAGTGAGATGATTTTTTATACTGTTCTGATATATAACTCTTGAAGATTTTATATTGGCCATTCACTGGAATCCTTTGGATCAAATCTGACTTTCACCTGACCTGTGTGGTCTATTACGGATTGCAGCTTTTCCCAGCTTTCTCATTACTTTTCCTGAGTATCTTTTAGCAGCTTCACTCTGTGATTTGCTTACTAGATAGTTGTAATTCCAGGTGAATTTGTATTTTCAGGCACTGAATGCAGAAGAAGCCCGTCTCCTTCATGTGAAAGAAATCATGCAATTAGATGAGAGAAAGAGACCATATAATAGCATGTATGAAAACCGAGAACCGACAGAGGAGGAAATGGAAGCTTACCAAATGAAGCGCCAGCGACCAGATGACCCCATGGCTTCTTTTCTGGGGCAGTAGTTTTAGACAAAAGACTTGCAAGCTCATAGGACTTGTATATAGGCATCTAAACAGATCAATGTTGTATGTGTGTCACTTTCCCTAAGCAAGTTGTCAGCTGATGTCCCGTTCTTTCGCATCATACTTATGCATGGCCCAGCCAGCCTAAAGCTCTCGAAGTAGAAAAAAAAGTGAGCCAGTGTTTTTTTGTTGAGCAGATTTGCTCAAGTCCTTGGAAATTATAGTGCTGAATGAATTTCTGAATTTAAAAAAACTATACTGATTGGAAGAGTCAGTAGATATTGCAAATATGAAACCACACACAATTGATAGGGTCTGTTTCAAAAATACATAATTATTTACTTCCCTGAATAGATTAAAGCTGACTTTGAGAAAAACTATCTGAATTTAATAGAACTGCACAATTCTGAAATGGTTTTCAGTTTCTCTGCAGAATTTATTTTAGCATTCCAGCTATTAAAAATGGTTCTAATATTTCACTTCTAATAGGTACATTATTCTGTCACATTTAGAGAGTCTGTTTTCCTATAGACCTGTCTGTGGACCCCTGAGCCTTTTCTTTTATATCAGTCTGCCTATACTTCTCGATCATATTGGCCTGGAATTTTAAGGGTTGTAGTGTCACAACATCAGAATTGCATAACGTTGAAGGAAACTCTTCTACATTCTTTTTAAAGCATTGTGATTTTGAATAATTTTCAACTTAGTATTATTTTTTTAATTCAAGACAGGAATTCAAATTCGTATCTATGGAAATGCCTCTAATTCTAACTGATGTTTTAACAAAAATGTTGAGTCTTGTAGTAACAAAGGCTAGTTCATTAATTGTAACATACGCCTGGATGATAGTCAAACTGAGGAGCTCAAATTGGAGGGAGGTTTTGCCACGTCAACAAGGCAAGCCAGAAGTTAGTGAAATGCAGAGTACCGTCCAACATTAATATGTAATGCTCAATTGAGAAGTATAATGGATATTTATATTAGTTGATGTGTACTTCTCAAACTTCCTGGCTGTAGTATTTAATTGTAGAAGAAAAAATCATTTTGAAGTAATTCTAAATGAATAGAATCAACTTGGCAGTATATATTAGATTAATAATTTCTCCCTGCATAGTGGGAAATTCCTACGGGTGCTTATTGCTTTTTATATATGGCTGTCCTTTTGCCCAAGTTATTCCTCTGATTGTAATAGAGAGGCATTGCTGGAAAGTGATATACAGATAATGCCATTGGACCCTCAAAAAGAACATGCAGAAAATAATAGAGAATATTTTGACATTTGTAATTGTAGCATAGACAAAAAGAGATGCCATTTTGAAATGTATTATTCCAAAAATGTATAGATACTTTTACATAAGCTTTTATTGCCTCATTTTTAATAAGCTAATAATTCCCTTATTCTTTTATAATAATCTATATGTTTAGGTTTTACGGTGTTGTGCAAGATCTTACTAGTAAGTTACTCTTAGGAAAACTATATTAATTTTAAAATCTGCAAGATCCATACTATCTTGTTTTAAGATTTTATGTACAAAAGGAAAATGTATTTCACAAATTTTAAGTGTTGGTTTTTTGTCATCTGTTCGGAACTGACACATTGAAAACCTCATCAAAATAGTTGAAGTGTTTTAATTGCAAGAAAGCCAGCACACCACTAAGACTTGCAATACTGTACCAAGTTTTATACAAGGCGGAAAATGGGAAAAATAATAATTTTGCACTTTGCGGTAAAGTGGGTTTGCACTTTAAACTGAATTGGATTCTAGAAAAGCTATTGTTTTCTAGATCTGTCCAATTTTTGCATATCCAGTGCAGTCCAAAAAAGGTTTTTCGTTTTCTGTTATATTTGGGTTTTTTTCCTAGTTCAGCTCTCATCCCATGTGATATACCACTAATCTTTTTTATACCTTTATTTTATACTGAAAGCATTGTAATTGCTAACAGCAGGAGAACCTACCCATAGACTACATCTACTTTTCCTTCCCTTTAGTGAGTAGGAGGAGGCCGATATCCAAAACAGCATAGCACTATCTGTAATTTTCCTAATACAAATCATACTGGAGTTTCTTTACTTACCATATAAATACTGGACTATGTTCTGGCATATTATGTTAATTCTAAAAGAGGCAGTGCCAAGTTTAAATATCAGCCCTGCTTTAGCCTAAACTAAATCGTAATGCTGTTCTGCTTTGCATCTGTGAATGTTTCATTTTAAAGGCTCTTAGTTATACTAATCAGCAGCTAGAATCTGGCTTGCCTCATAAAAATCTAATATAGGCTAAACTAAGCATTTTGTTTTGCTGTTAAAACATTTTATAAGATTTCTCTTGGAACACTGCACAAACTGTCCCAGATTTCATAAGGAAGAGCCAACACAACATGCCATGCTTCAGTAAAGAATATAGCTGTACTATTGCAGTTTGCCAAAGCTGGAACAAAGGGGGCTAAGGCTTGGTAACGGCACCTAAAAAGTAGTACAATAAGGAACAGTCAAAAGCTTCCTGATGGTGATCAATCACTGATTTATATCAAGGATCAATTAGCAAAAAAGATCAACATATGATTGTCAGTTTTATTGTGCCATTTAATATCACACTTGAAAAAGATAGCAAGAAAGTGGGATTACAGGAAGTCTTCAACACACAACCATTCATTTAGTGACTGTTGAAGCTACAATGGTACTTTAAAAAGTGATGACTCTTTCCACATAATGGCTGCAGCGTCCCCGTAGTCACATGATCAAAATTTGGACAGTGCAACTGACATATTTATGAAGGTAGCAGTATCCCTTGCATTTCTTTAAACAAAAAAAAAATGTATTCAAGATAAAAGTCTTTTGCTGAAGGTGTTTTATAAATGAAAGCTTTGTTTAAATAAAACTTTCTCCAAGATTTATTCATTAGGTTTGGAATCTTGCCATAAAAACTTACTGGGAAGTTTTCCTTAGTAGTATATGTACAGTATTTGTTACCTGAACATATGCATAATTTTGTTCACTACAGTATATCACTGACCTTAAAATACATGATGCCTGCACCTGTTGAAATTTGGCAAAATTATTAGGAACACAGTTAAAAATACCTGTGAGCTAGATTAAGGGCTACCTGCTGACCAGCAATGGGTAACGGTCCTCCACCTTACAGACTTTAAGACATGTGGACTGGCCAAGGAATTCTGGGAGTTGAAGTCCACATATCTTAGTTGCTAAATTTAAGAAGCCTTGTTTTAGCATCCACTAGGTAGCATGTTGAAGACAAGTAGCTCCTGATCCTTGGAAGCCTTTGCCTAGAACACGGGGAGAAGGGATTTCTCCCAAGTATTTAGCCGCGTGTGTGGAGGGTTTTCTTCCCTGCCTCACGTGACTCAAGGCAGACGCTCTAACACATTACACAATAATCAAAATATGCCTCTGGTAAAGCTGAGCCAAAAAAGCAAGCTGCTGGAAGAAACTGGGATGCAAATGCAAGGCAGCCACTTCAGCAAACTATATTTGAGAAGGCAAGCTTTCCAGACCCTTCATTTAAAGGAAGTGCTTTGTGGCAGTAACTTCCAAGAAAAGTGGACAACAAGGTCCGGCTGAAGAACGTTTTAAGATTCAGCAGATTTCCGAGTGGATGTCAGACGCTGCTTGAAGAAAGTGGGGCTGGTAAGTAGTTTATTTTTAACTTTGTTTAAGCAGTTTTTTAAGTAGGGCTTTTAGCCAGAGGCTATGCAAGCTAAAAGTATGGGCAATTTACTGCTAAAGTAAGCATGCCACCTTAAAACGGTCGATTTCTTGAGGTTTGTATGGCACTGACGGGACGTAGGGAGACAAATTGCAGTGCAAAAATGCTGAGTTTTACAGTTGCAGTTGTCTCTTGTGTAAAAAAAAAAGAATAGTGTGCCAAGGAATCGCTGGAATTGTGACAAAGCCACACATGATCAATGACAAAGGGTGAAATTCTGATGAGTTCGGTTTTGAAATTGAAAACAATAAAAATGAGACGGCCACGATAGTCCTTAATTTGCACATTTTTCTCATTAAACCAATGATTTGTCTTGGATTCTGTGCTCTCATAAACAACCCATTTGATTTCAGTCGAGAAGCTGTTTTTAAAATAAAAGATATAACACCAAAAAAGAAAGAAATAAAACTACCAAATCTTTACTGTTTCTAGGGAAGGGATAAAATTAATCCGGAACTAAAATATTCGTTTTAAGTAACTAAATAGTAAAACTAAGAACAATTGCCACCAAAAATAAATAAATAGCCAGGGGGATGTTTGACGTGGCTTTTGTGATACAAATGAAGGGGAGCTTACTTTCTAATAAGTTCCATCTGTTCCCCTTTAGCTGCTAAAAGAAATTTTAAGAGAAGGTTAAAAAATAGCAGATAGATTTGCCTTCCATAACTAATCAAACTATATAGTCCATTAAATCGATGGGTTTATCTTTTCCCATGCCTTCAGCCAACAAATTTGATATGCTTTTCCCTCCATGTACTCACCATTCAACTGGTCAATCTCTCAGACTTTCTAATTGCTCTTGGGCATATCCGGTCTCTTTCTCCTCCCCTCCCCATCTCAGGGGAAGAGGGAGGGGTTAAAGTGGAGGCTAGTAAAATACAGTCCCATCCCATTTCCCCTCTCCTTCCCCTGCAAAAAACAACCTGGCATGGTTGAAGTTTGCCCCAAAATTGGTGCCAATCCTATTAGTGATTTCTAAGATCTATGTAGGAATGTATGCTTACCTATTCAAATGTGCCTTGCATTTTTTTTTCCTACTGCTTTCCACATTTGAATTTTAGGAAACGAAAACAACATTGTGTGTGAGTGTGTTGTCAAAAATTAATACCATGACACATATTACTACATTCTTCCCAGTAAAAATCACCCCATTGGGTAGCTTATGAAACTTTAAAATACAATGATAATGAAAGGGAATATAAAAATTGATGTCACCAGGTAAGACTACATGATAAATTACTTTTTCATAAGAAAATGTGTAAAACCTATTCTTCCCATTCTCTATTAATGCAGAACCAATTTGTGGGTATAATCCTCTAATATGAGATAGTTCTGTCTATTCACAAGAAGAGTACTCTGTGCAACCTCAGAGGCCTTTTGTTCATGTCCCAGCCTCCATGCATAAGGAAAACAAATTCCACTCCTTACTAGGACTGCTGATGTTACCTAGTTTGGGTAATGAACCGTCTGCAGGAAATCAACCAAGCTCAGAGAGCACCAAGAACCTCTCATTTCAACCCTGAGATTCTCCTTTATTGAAAATAAGTCCCAGAGGGAGACTTTAGGCATGGAAGCCAGATAAGTGACTGTGGACCAGTCCTTTTCTCTCAGCCCTGGGAAAAAGGCAGAAGCAAATCACTGCTAAGAAAACTGTGTGGACTTCTCTATATACAGATAGTCCTCGACTTACAACAGTTTACTTAATGACCGTTCAAAGCTACAACAGCACTGGAAAAAGTGACTTATGACCATTTTGCACACAACCGTGGCAGCGTCCCCATGGTCACCTGATCAAAATTCAGATGCTTGGCAACTGACACATATTTATGACAATTGCAATGTCCCAGGGTCATGTGATCACCTTTTGCAACCTTCTGACAAGCAAAGTCAATGAGGAAACCAGATTCATTTAACAACTATGTTACTAATTTAACAATGGCAGTGATTCACTTAACAAATGTGGCAAGAAAGGTCCTAAAATGAAGCAAAACTCACTTAACAAATGTCTCACTAAATGTTGATCTCAATTGTGGTCGTAAGTTGAGGACTACCTGTAGTTAGCAGGAGTCAGAGCTGAATTGCAGGTATAAATATGTAAGGATGAGATTAATAACTGGCACTAAGCACAAAAGATTGATTGCCTGAAAAACGTATACTACATATTGTATTTTCAAACCAAGCAATTCAATAGAACTCTGATTTCCCTTTCTGCAAATAGAAAGCCCCCTTTCTTACAGGGAACTGGATCCAATCAAACTTACCCCTGGAGCTGAGGGTGTTTTTTTTATTTATTTTTTTATTTTGCCCTCTCCACCCCCTTAGGTATCAGCTCCCACAGGGTTCCAGAGAAGTTCCCCTTTCTGGGAGGAGCCAATATAGAAAATTCTCCAGATCAGGCTTTTGATTTATTGTTTGTATGTCTCTTTTAATTATTAAAACATCAATTAGATTCTTTTGTATGTCCAGTCTAGCATCCTTTTCCATGTCATTCTTGTAGTCTTTCATCCATAAGTTCACTTTCAATTCAGTTTGTTTTGTCAGATAACATTTGTTCCTTAGAAACATTCTATCTATAGAGGCAGATATTTCTGTTGTCATTGTTAACAGTAACTTCTGACTCCATTATTCAAAAATATCCTTCAGTATTTCCAATATTTCTATATTCTGCATCATTTTGTAACTGTTAGTCAAGTTTCTATGTTCTTTAATTGAAAGCTTTAATTCTTTCTAGGGTTCAATATTTGATCCTATTATTTTTTTACCTTATTATCTTGTATTTTTATGTTGGACCATTATTTTTCTTATGTCTTTATCTTTTTATCTTGTGGTTTTTTAAAAAAAATCAGAAAATAACATTTTTCCATGGAGAAGATTCCTTATAATTTATACCAAAATCTTATTTCAAATTTATCTGGACCTTTAGTTCATTTGTAATTTTCTAAAATCAGTTTTAATCGACTTTTTGCTGTTTATTTCAAAACATGTTTAAGTTCTTAAAGTTTGTTGTTAAACAGTTTTTTTCGTTAAGGATTGAAGGCAAACTCATCTGGTCTTTTCAGACTTGTCAATCCAAAGGTTCCTAGTAGCTGAAAAGCAGTTAATAAGTAATTTCCAAATGTTATTAGAAAAGAACGCATGCAAACTTTGTGCTCTTTCAAAGGTGCTGATCACAATTTGAACAAGATGACCATTCCCACATCACCTAGTGCTCAAAATCTGCCAGAGATCACTATCTCACAGTCTCCTCATGAGGAGAAACTGTCTGAAGCACTTTTGGATGATCTTCCGTCCTCTCCTTTGTCTGGAGAGGTTCAAAGTGCTGGTCTAATAGCCAGTTGTTTGTTCTTGGCCACACACTTTTTGTGGAGCTGCAATCTTCCATTCTTGCTTCAGAAGTCCATAAAATATTACTTTTGATACATAGGAGGAAGTAGATTGGGTGGATAGAAGATTATACTTTCTATTCTTGGCTTTGACAAATGGGTGGCCTCAACTCATTCTTGGAAACAGATATGCAGATCAGTGCAATGTATCAATAGGATTGCTGAGACCAACTAGAATTTGGTTGGTTGGTTAGTTGGTTGGTTGGTTACTTAAGTGCCATTAAGTTGGTTTCAACTCTTAGCAACCAGATAGATTTCTGTCTCCACCTGGTCCTTCAGATATTCCAACAGTGCAGCCATCCAATGTACAGCTGGTTGTCTTCTCCTTTTTTCCACCATTCCCAATATAATAGGTTTCTCCAGAGAACTAGGGCTTTGCATCATGTTTCAAAATATAATAATTTGACCTTGGACAGTTGTGCCTTGAGTGAGAACTTTGGACTGATTTGTTTAATGATCCATTTGTTTATTTTTTGGCTGTTTATGGCTCTTTATGATATTCTACCAAATACTATTTGTGATATTCTACCAAATTTCAAAGGCATCAACACTCTTCCTTCAAAGAGATTTCAGCCATTTTCCAAGGAAAGTGAATGACTGCACTTGTATGGTCACTGATCTGAAGGTGCTGATAACCTGTCATTCAGATTCTGAAAATAGACCTTCTAGAAGAAGAGTCAACCTGGAGAAGAGGAGGACTGCTGTAGTTGCTCAGCTGATATTGTCATCACCAAGATCACAAATGGGGCATCACAGATCATTTATATTCCAGTGTGTGTGTCAGGAGAAGATGAAAACACTACTTTGAAACTGGAGTAGGAAAGGATGAATTTGGGCTGCCTCTACATGGAGATAGGACAATTGCAACATCAAAAGGACATCGCATCTAAAAGCAGTTAGCAGGTTATCTTCATGCCACAATTAACAGGACATCAATATGAGTTCATATGAACCGTACATTTTTTTCTGACTATGTGCTTTAAAAGAAAAACAACCTATTAATGCTGTACTCTGTAAGTTGTTTGTTCTACTTTCCCAGCTCAGAGTATACACATCAGATATAATTCTTTGGCAGCCATGGGAAAAACAGATGTTTTCTTTCTTATTCTAAGTTCTAGCTAGCAAGTTTTGTGTCTGAAATCTAGTGGTTTACTGATGTTTGTTTCAACTCTCTAATTGATTCTGAGAGCATCCAAGAGAGGTCTGATACTTTAGAACAGATTTGGGGGGGGGGGGTATTTGGCATCCTCCTGTACTATTTTTCACTAGTTCAGTGTGTACAACATGGAATGGAGGAAAATATTGGAGACTAGTCTAAAAACAAAAATCATTTTCAGAGCTCATTTAATCATTCTCTTTTTTTTCAGTTTCCCACTCTCCTGTGTGGTCTTAATTATACATGTTTTTAAATAGTGGAATTCTGTGCATAAAAATAATTCATAACACATTTCTCCAGCAAGCAATTTGCAATGAGGAAACATGTCAGAAACTCTGCTTAATCTCCATTGCTTGTCAGCGTTCCAGCTAAACAACCTCAACTCAGTAAACTCCAAGACAGACAGTTCTTCAAAGGTCCATTTTATTAGAGTTGTCATATTGGCACATCTGAGAAAACCCAACTCTGAGAGTTCTGGGTTTTCCCAGCCCAAAAGAGAATTCAAAATCCATCCCCCCGCACCCATCTGTCCATCACATGGTCCAATCAATTCTTCATTCCACTTAGAGACATCCCCATCCAGGTGCAGGGTAACATGTTGACTCAGAAAGAAAGAATGTTGTCATGTCTACTCACCGACTCCACTCTGAAATCCCCCCTCCCAAATTCCCAGGCACTAAATGTGGCAGCTTGGAAGCTTCCTTGTAAAATATGGCTTCCAACTTGACATTGCTGCCTTTTCCTGAAGACATACAGACTGTTTCTATCATTCCAAATTCCCCCAGTTTAAGATACTCCATAGTCTGATTTTATATTCTGTGATTTAAATCTCCTCCCTTTAACGTGGAGTCAGAAAATTACACTCAAGTGCATTCTTTTTTAAATTCAGGATCTCTTTCTCTCTGTCACATACACACATTTATATATCTGTGTTTCTTTTTCCATGATCTGCACTCTATCTGGTGGTCATTACTTTGCCACTCCCAGTTGTAAGCAAATTTTTCATGTCCTAAAAATATATTCTCATCTTTCCAATGGTTGATACTCCTTCTCGATGACTCAAGAGAAATGCTCTCTGCACTTCCCCTGTAGGGTGTCGTTTCACAGCCATGAAAATTATTCTCACTGCAACTGAAAGAAGGAAATCCAGGCTTAGAAAGGGCAGAAGCACCTACCAATGGGGATTCATGTTTCTCCACCACTCCAGAGAAACACCATAAAACTGCCTGCAGTTTTACCCAGTAGCCAATCAATAGCTTCCCCACCTCCACAGAAGTCACACAAGTTGTGGGAACACATTGGATGGCTCCGCTCAGATCACTCAGTCCTCGCGTGGAAGCCCCAGAGTTATAAATCTTCCATTCTCTCTTCTTTTCAAACTGCATTTCCTTACCTGCAGGAAATTCAGAGCAGATGCCTATAGAAATATGATACAAAACTCCCAACATTTGAAATATACAATGGAGGGAAAAATCAATCCTTTTGCCACAAGGGGATGCAATAATGTTAAGAAGTTCTCGCTGCAGATCTCTACCATAAGATAATGGTTAAAGAGGGAAGACATTTGCCCAAGCCCAACCAAACCATGGCATCCTTACAATATGTACATGTCAGTCATGGTTGGAATAATATAGGAATAACTGTCCTGAATGTACACTGCCCCTGCAATTACCTTTTCCACAATTCCACTGTGGATTTTTTGCCCTGTCTTCCTGGATCTCAATCCAACAACTTCTTCCATAATCACCTCATCATTTTTCTTGACTCTCAGAAGACTCCATCTCCACCTGTCGTTTGAAGCAGTAGCACTTACTGTAGTTCCTAGGAAACTTCTACAAGGTCAGATTTTGCTGGATTACATCTGTTTCCTGGATGGTCCAGTCTTTCAGAATTGGAAGTGTTAATTCCAGAAAGTAGTAGTATATACCTTGTTATCTACTGTTCCCATCTAAACTATTGAAACACATTTTGATGATCACTCACAGGCCAATGCAATTTTCTTCTTGCCTGCATAAAGCTATATATTTTGTTACAGATAATTGCCCAATTTAAGATAGAAATAACAAGAAAGAAAGTAGATCTTGTGTCAGGTGCCAGTTCTGCTGCTTTGTTTCCCCATATCTACCCTGACAACATCATTTCAGGACCTAATAATATTATTCACACCTTTACAAATGTATGTATTTACTTATTTTCCAGTATGATACAGACTATTAGTTTCTATCAGTGCCCCACTATTTTCTGCATGTATTATTTCATTCATTCGGTTATTAATCTACATCCTTCATTTTTGAAGAGACCACAAAGCATACTTGGATCTCCCCTACTTTTATAACTTCATCATGACACTATAAGATTGGACA
Source organism: Oxyrhabdium leporinum (assembly GCA_032468155.1). Classification (NCBI taxonomy): domain Eukaryota; kingdom Metazoa; phylum Chordata; class Lepidosauria; order Squamata; family Cyclocoridae; genus Oxyrhabdium; species Oxyrhabdium leporinum. Next base: position 651,451 of record JANHFL010006796.1, on the reverse strand, counting down.
CTGAGAAAGAATGAAGGGTCCCAATTCATCCATGAGCTCTGTGGTTGAGAAGGGACTTGAACCTAGACTTTCCCATAACTTTGGGCACTGCATTATGCTGGGGTAATCTCAGTATACCAGCCAGGCAGATTAGTCTCATTCTACGAAGGAAAGAAAGAAATTTGGGCAAATCTGAAATAAGTGGGGAAGCCTTTCAGCCTTTCAGACAAGCAGACACTGTTATTACCCATTTAAAGAAGGCAACTATTAAAAAATAAATTCAATAAGAGCTCTTCAAAACTTTCTATTTTGTATCTTGTGGCTTGAAAAAAGAGACTTGCTAAAGAAAAATTCCACTATTTGCATAAATCAGCTATCCAATAGAGAGAATGAATTGGTATGTTACTACTTAAAAATTGCTTATTGATCATAAACAATAATGGCCATTATTAATAACATTATTAATAACACTTCTTTTAATTTCTTCATTTCATGTTACTGCTTATAATTCCATCAGCCATCGGTGGATCTATGCTTCTAACTTCGGTAACGTGGCATGTGTCGGATTATGTGGGCTCTCATGCTATACTTAAAAGCTGCTGTCAGATTAGATCTGATAGTCCTGAAGTGCCAAAAGAATCCTTCTGGGGGAGGGGGGGTGCGCGCACGCTTTCTGCAGCAGTTTATCAAAACTACCCTTCTGAAAAGATTTTAGGATGCATTCCTAGTTCCTCTGAGCCTCAACCTTAAATGTTAATTACGTAACATGTTCCACTCCTGTAATGCTCCTGCCAGCCCTAGCTGCTTCTTGCAACATGCACCCATAATTTGTTCTGTTTCATTTCTTGCAGGTGTCACCATGATCTTCCTTTTTCTGGTTGGCTGGATTGCTCCCTGCATAGTTAATCAATTTCTCAGTAGCTTTGCCAAAGCAGACATTCAGAAAAATTCCAAGCAAGTAATCTGCAGTGTGCTAGGACCACAAGGCCCTCCAGGTGGTCCCGGAGGTCCGGGTGCTCCTGGGAATATAGGAAGGATGGGTTTCCCAGGAAAAGATGGACGAGATGCAGAAGATGGACAGAAAGGAGAGCCAGGGGATGAAGGTAAAAGATGGCTTCTTTTTCAAGATACTTTTCTACCTCAGAAGGAATCCAAAAAGAATGGGGAAATCTAAATCAGCCACTACAGTACTAAGTCCATTTTCTTTCATAAGACCTTCCTACATAGTAGCTGTCTTCAAAATCAAATTAAGGAAGAATGTCATTTTTTAATATATTCGAACAACCAAAGTGTTAGTTATGGCATCTTACTGGAGTTTATTATTTCAGAAGTCCACAATCATAACTTATGATAGAGGTGCAAAATAATGTCATTCAGAGGCTTCATGCGGCCCACCTCTTTTATAGTATCCCAAAACTTCCCAGAGCAGCTGGGCCTGAAACTTTAGACCCTTTGGTGAGTGGAGTTTAAATAGCAAAAGCTCCTCCTCCTCCTCCTCCCCCCCCCCCCCCGATTTATAGCTGTTTGAAGCAGGGGTGCGCAACCAACAGGCCATGGCCCGGAATCGGACCATGCGAGCAGAGGTCCACTTACACAAGCAGCAGGCAAACACATGTACACGTGAAGCTCCATTTGCACAAATGAAGTGGACCCATCTCCTCCTGCCATCGCCACTGGTCCACAAAGCCAGAAAGATTGGGGACTGCTGCTTTAAGGCATATATCTTGTTTTTTAAAAAAACAAAAACAAAACATAAACAAAACTCTTTCCTAAAGCAGTTTTTGAACCTGCTCATTTTGGGAACAATGTGACATATTAGGAAAAGTGTAATATGGTCCTCCATATTGTTACGTTCACCAATTATAGGTTGCAAGAGTAATTATTGACTTGAATTAGCATGTTAATTAGCATTAACATGCTAATTCAAGCTTTAGCAAAAGTTAACCCTGTTTACAAACCATAATGGCTTGTTTACACATGAGTTGCACTTCATATTCAGCCCATTGTGGGACCCCAGACCATAAATCATAGATATCATGGTCAAATGGTCTATTCTATATCTCCATCAGAAATGAGATGAGTGGTAGAATGGTAAAATCAGGGGTGGGCTGCTGGGGGTTCGTGGGGGTTTGGGTGGACCCTTATCAAAGATTCTGTGGGGACCGCCGAACCCCCAAATCCCACTCCTGGCTGGCTCCTCCCACCCCTCCCCGCCCCTCCCAGGAGT
>JANHFL010006796.1:609357-625216 GCA_032468155.1 Oxyrhabdium leporinum | reverse complement strand
CTTAGAAATATGTAAATAAATAAAATATAAACTATAACTTGTAACAACAGTTACAATTTTATATAATATCTAATATTTATATTATATGTAATATGTTTATATTGTATGACAATCATATTTTTTCTAATCTATTGTACTTTGCCAAATGAGTCCTATATTTCATTATATTTATCCATACAAAGTGTCTATCAGCAATCCCCTCATAGGTAGCAAGTGTAATTAGGTCTTGAATCCATTGAATAAATGAAGCCATACGTTTATCTTTCCAATGATGTAATGTCAATCTTTTAGCTGTAATATAGCACAGAGAGTCCATTCATGTTGTCCATTTGTCAGATTCTGTGTACTGTATATGTAATTCAAGAGAGTACTATATTAGCTGTTTGTTGTACAGTCAGATTTATAAGAACTCCACTATTTTCTCACAAAACGTAGTACAGTAAGTATAGGGCAATGGAAAAACATGTGTTTTTATCTCCAACGTAATGTCCTCCTAGACAGTTTTCAATACAAATGTAATGGAGTCCAATTATATTTTTGTTGCATAAGTCATAGTTTAAGGTCCACTGATACACTAGGTATAGAAATTAAGACACTCTCCCATTGTCTAGGTAATACAGAAATTTCTAACTCTGTAGTTTATTAATCTCTTAACATCTGTATATAAAATTGATTTATGGATAACATGTATATATATGTATATGTGTGTATATACACACACACATACACACACACAAAGCTAATCGTAGGTTTTAAAAGATTTAACCAGTTCTATTATCTTGGGTATCTCAAAAGCTGGAAATGCTTTTGTCCAATGTTGTTAACAAATGTTGTAGCTATAAATATTGCCCCTGAGTTAAATCTAATAAATGATAATTGCCAATAAAGGAGAATATTTGTAGCTCAGGGCTGACATGAAGGGTCCTTGGTGCTGTCTGAGCTTGGTTGTTTTCTTGCAGATGTTTGATTACCCAAACTAGGTAACATCATTGATGCTAGTTGATACTTGTTTCTTAGCGTATGTTAATTTGTTTCACATTTCTTTTCAAAACGTGGTTTGATTGTGTTTTTGATTTATTTTCTCCTAGCAAAGTTCACAGTAAGGATCCCAGAGAAGATACACAGGAAAAGGATTCCCTGACACTGTTGCAGCAGCAGCAGCAGCAAATTATGGAAAGCCTAAACCTCCAGACGCCAACCCAGGTTCTCTTCCAACAGCCACAGTACCACCCCCTGCCCCAGCCCTCAGCTGTCCTGTCACAGTTCTGCTCTCCGATACAGGATCTGTGCTCCGCTTATCGGGACTCCCTGCAAGCTCCTCGATCCAGTGGCCTCAGTTCAGGGAATAGTATGCTGAGTACTTACTCTGCCCTTCAGGAGAATTTCCAACCTGTTTTGCAGACCATGTCTCTCCAAGGGCCAGTCACGATGCAGGTAGCCATTTCGACAGAATCCACGCATTGCCTCTCATTGGTCTACGGCAGCAGCTACTTCAGCAGGCATCACTCATACACAGCAGGCTGTTTAGATGGCTGAGTGCCTGTGGAAAAAGGGAGCCAGAGAGAGGCAGGATGTTTTGCCAGGAAAACATAGGGTTGGAGCACAAAAACCAGATTGCCCCCATGTCACTATCAGCAGGATCTCTATGAAGAAATGGCTGGACAAAAAGCAGATCCAACTCACAAATTGAATTTTGATTTCTCAGTACGTGTGCTTTGTAAGGAGGCAAGACTTTAAGAGAAAAATGCAAAAAATATACCTCACCGTTCCCATTTTGAGGGAGGAAGAACTGGAAAAGCTTCTTCCATAAGACAAACTTTTGCTGTAAGGTAACTTTCCTGTGGCACATGTGTATGGTTGATTCCCTGTGAGGTTTGCAGGTGGATGATTGTAGTTTTTAGCCCTGGAACCTTCTATTGGTGATAAAAAGGCCAGTGTTTGTTGCACTCACCTTGATCTCTCTCTCTGGTGGAATACTTTATGAAGAAACGTCCTTGTTGCTTATTGGAAGATTCGCACAGCAATATATTAAACATGAAAATAGGGAGAGAAATACTTTGAACTTTTCGAATACATTTAGTAGGTCAAGCTCCATTTGTGTTTCATATGTATAGTATTTTTAATTGCCTTTTTAAAGTACCTCTAGATATTTGAGATGCTGCTGCCTTATGTCACAAACAGTCATTTGTTGAGAAAATATGGTTTACAAGTTATATCAGGGATTAATGTTTACTTGAAGCAGTCCACTGTAAAGAAAAATAGTTAAATCCCTTAATTTTTGAGGGAACTGCTGCCTTTTATTGTAGGATGTTAGGAATTTGCAATATGACTTAGAAAAGTAGACAAAAATATACATAGAAGGACTCTTAAAAGAGGAAAGAACGCTTAAAAGGTTCAAGGATACGGAATGTAAAGTTAATAGAAGGTGATCAAACAATTGAAAACTTGCATTCCTAAAAGATACTAACTGGAATGATACTATAAATGACTATTGAGATAGGTTGCCATGCAAGCTATTTTCAAGACAATGTGTAAATCAATATGACAAAGTAAATAACAATTCACTTTGAATATTAGCATTTAAAGCAAGGAATGAACCACAATGATAAAAGAAAGCTAATCTCTTTCTACAAATGCTTCTCTAGCACCTTGACTTGGTTCTTTCTAGCTGGACTCCAGAATTAGGAGGTACTATAAGTTTGGAAAAGAGGGGAAGGGTTAATATTAGCAGAAAATAATTGATGGAAATGGGTAGGCTACAGTACTGTGCCCCCACCACTGATTCTCTTCTGAAAATATAGATTTGACAACACTTTGCCAGGTTTTGCCTTGTCCCAGTGCTCCAATATTTCTATATAAACGTACTTTAGGATCATGGCCTTAAACAATTTTGTATGATTTAAGTTTTGTACTAGACTTGTGTGGCTCCAATTTCAAAATATGTTGAAGGCGTCTGCTGTGTGAAGTTGCCACTTGATGTGGAGCTATTGTCACTGAATGACAGTATTTTTATGGAATGTTTCTCAGGATTGCAATAACACTATGTGCAATATGCTTTTATTCTATCGAATATCTAGAGTTTGTGTTGTTAAGAATGCAGTGGTAAAATGTTATTTGTTCATTTTGCTTTAAGTTATAAGTTTCAGAGAGAAAGTGAAGAATTTTTAACTGAAGGGAGTGCTGCTTTTAATGTAGGGGAAGAATGTTTCCTTTTTATTGAAAAGTCTGGTGATGAGTTCTGCTAAAGTCTATTGCAGACTGGGCTTGTCCTGCTTTCGATGACAACATATGTAGCAAGACAAAGTTGGAAATGTTTTCATGTGGATTTTCTTTCCAGGTTAAAAACATCTTTGTCAAAAATTGTATCTGGACTTGTACGTTACCTTTTTATGTATTTATATACAACTTTTTAACTACAACATTTAAGCAGACAGTAGTCACTTAATTGTGTAAAAACCACTGGAGAAGCTCAAGCTTATAGAATTTGGCCTGATTATTTCATGACCTCCTGTAAAGAAGATGTTTTTGTGTGTTGAAATTTTCTGTTTCTGCCTTTAAAAAATTTATTGAATAAACAGCACAAAACATTAATGGGCTTGTCTCCTTTTGGGTGCTCATAATCTTCATAGATTCTACTACACCCTTTAATCAAATGTCTCCAGTTCCTTCCATACCTGTTGCAGAACTTCATAGTGGTAGGAGGCAAACATTCAATTAATCTAGAGGCTACTCAATTACTTTAGTGGTTTACCCTATAAAAAGTAATAAATAATAAAGCTATCCACTTCAGGAAGAAACACACGCAACATGCCAAATACAAAAAGAAAGGCTGAAAGGCCTAGGAGAACAGTCAAGTTTCAAAGACATATGGTTCTCTTGGCAGTGCTGTTCTAGAAAGCATACGACACAATAGAAGAGAGAAGGCCTTTGAACCTACTGATTTATTGAAGAAGCAGGATTTCTTTTGATGCTGCTGAATATGCACAAGATTGCCATTGTAAAGGTACACACCATACAACATATGTATCCTAGGAGAGCTACCTCTTGACCTGTTTTAGCATCTGATTAACTCCACTTTGCAAACAGACGTTCAATACTTCACCAAGTCACTTATAGTTAAAAAGAATTGAATTGCTTTCCAATTTAGTTTCCTGGAAGCAGTTTTCAATTGTGCAAATAAGGAATTAAATTCCACTTCTAGCTGATGAGAACAAAGGAATCTCAGCACTGCAACAGAGCACTTTTAAATAGAATGCAAAGCCTTCTTTCATGTTTTATTTGTAGCTCAGAATTTCTACTAAAAAACAACTATTACCAAACACTAGTTCTTTTTATTAGCTTACTGAAGTTAGCATCTATTCATGATGCCTGAGTACACTTGTTGCTATCAATTGTACGTTATCGCTGAACAGCTCATTAATATAAAAAACTAGTTCCTGAGTAAGAGCAGGGAGTGGGGAGAGATATGGGTATACTTTCCTGAATCCTGTAGAGCCAGGAAGCTTTGCTTACATGGTGTTCCTATTTTCAGGAGATAAAAGGAACAATTGCTAAATTGTCAGCTATGAAAATTTTTATGGAAAATTATCTCCTATCTAAAAAGGTTCCTAGTGTGAGGTTTGCTGGAGCCAATTGGTAGCAACACTGAAAACTGAGTTTCTGGCCGATCCAGACACCCGGTGTCAGTACTTCATTCTATTTAGGCCAGAGTTGTCAAACTCAAGGCCCACAGGCCGGATTAGGCCCGCAGGGTGCTTAGATCTGGCCCGCAGTGTGCCCTGGAAACAGCAAAGGACTGGCCCGCTGCGCCTCTGCCATTGAAAATGGATCAGGGGAGGGCCATGCATGGCCCTCCCGGGCCCCATTTTTGGAAGCAATGGCCTCCTGCAGCCCTCTGCCAGTGAAAACGGGGCCCAGGCGTGCATATGGCCTTCAAAGTTCCGGTTGCATTGGCAGAGAGCTGGAGGCCTTCACAGCTAAAAATGGGGCCCTGGGGGGATGCCCTCCCCCAGCTCCCTTTTCAATGGCAGAGGGCTAGCAAAAGAAACTAAATGCAAAGCAAAACAAAAAGAAATGTTTCCCCTTTTGCATTTGAGCATGCAAGAAGGGACAGGAAAGGAGAAAAGGAAAGAAGAAAGACCAAAAAAAAAAGGAAAGATGGGAAGTGAGCACGGAAGGAAAAATAAGGAAATAGGGGAAGGGAGAACAAAGGAGAAGGAAGAGGGAAGGAAAAAGAAAAAAGGAAGGAAGGAAGGAAGGAAGGAAGGAAGGAAGGAAGGAAGGAAGGAAGGAAGGAAGGAAGGAAGGAAGGAAGGAAGGTCTGAGGCAAGTCCTGCCTTAGCACTTGGCCACCACAGGTGACCCCGACACGAGTGATGTCAAACTGGCCATGCCCACCCTGGCCACACCCATCCTGGCACCCGCAAGGTCAAACACAATCCTGATGCGGCCCTCAATGAAATCGAGTTTGACACCCCTGATTTAGGCACTCGAGAAGAAATTCAAGTTTCCTTATGTGGCATTCTTCTTTTTCAAAAACTAAAACTCTGATTGTTCTTCATGCATATGGAGATTGGTGAGAGACAAAGAAGAGAGAGAGCCTGAGAGGCAGTGGAAGCAAATTGCACACAGCTTTCCTTTTCCTAAGGTCTAGCTGTAAATTCAACTATGGCAGACAGAAATGTAAGAAGGCACAAGGACAATCATCAGTAATCAAATCAAATGAAGCCTTTCTACAGTTTGGTTAGACATTAGTGAAAAAAAAACATGGAAAAGGTAACTAGGAATTATAATCAACTGATAATATTGAAATGATGATGAAATGAAAAATGCTTCCAGATATGTGATATTATTCCACTAGGTAGTTGATATCACTATTATTACCATCAATTCATTTAAAAGATTTGCAAAAAAAAATCAGGAAGATGTAACTGATTCATGCCTCTTTTTTTTTTTAAATTTCTGCCTTTGGTCCTAAACTGATAACAATTTACAAATAATTGTTCTATCTACAGCATTTGGTCCATGGCATTTGAAGAAACACGGGAACTAGAAAAGGTAATTCCAGAAGATGGCTGGAATACATTTCCTGAATTTCATCTCAAGCATTAAGCTTCCCAGAAAGAAGAGTTGCCAAGAGATTATTTGGAACACAACCAGTTATGTTCTTTTCCCCCCCATAATAGTTATTTCCTGAGAGGAAATTAAAGTAATGCTTTATGTTAGCAAAAAAAAAAGGAAGATATGGAAAAAAATGAAGAAATGACATTATAATTTCAGTACATTGAATAAGCATAGAGCATAAAGCAGTCTGTTGCTAGAGAATAGCATATTCAAAATGTAATAACAGCAGGAATCATATGTGGAACCCTGATTCCAGCACTTGGATTGTTTGCCTAGCCACCTTTCCAATTAAATTCCTAGATTGATGTAACACCCCATAATAAGTTACGGACCAGATGAACATCAGAGTCTATGAATTGTCCCTGGCTATGATGTAGCATAATTATGTCTAACACCAGGGCAGGGAGAAGGGCAAATTACCAATTTGTACTCTACCCCCCAAAATTATATTTGGGTCCTGAACAGATTAATGCTGAAGTCTCTACATACTTGTATCCTGGGTTTTAGATTGGAGCCAATATGGTGATCAGTCAAGGAGCTAATTCAAACAGTGAACCTGAATAAAACTTTCTGAACTAACATCATAGTATTTCATATCTGAAAAGAGCTCAGGATTGTGTATATGTTTCTACTAGAGAAAGAATGTGACAGGATTTACACATCACACTAAGCCATGCAATGTACTGTTCAACTATTATCTATTAATAAATAATAAATCACGATAAATCACATTATGATGACCAAACTGGATTCTTCTAACATATAAAATATATTAATACTTGGAAGCTGATAGGGCCAGAATTTATTTATTTTATTTTAAAGTTAACTTTCTTTACCTATGATAGGTGTGAGCTACAACAAGAACATCTGACAAAGCACACTGAACTTTCATCAACCTCTAGTAGGGACTTAGCAATTTTTTAGTCATGAGAAGGGTAGTTTTTTGGCTAGCACCTTCCTAATCAGGGGGAATTAGCAAACAGATGCCTCACGTGTTCTGACCTGTGTGTAACATTTGCAGATCAAAACATCTGATAGCGTATTTATACATTCGGCATTCATATATTTAAATATAAAAAGTGGAATTTCTTAAGAGGATTGGACACATACTTAAACTAGTGTATTACTTGATTTGGATCATGTTGGAGACTTTTGTGCTAAAATTAAGTTTTCTCTGACAATCCACACAAACATAGGCCCACAGTTAGTGTTCAAAACATTTAATTTGGGCAGAAATTTCTATCTTCTTTACATTTCTTGAAAGCTGTTGGTTTTTTTTTTTCTACAATGGAAGGTAAACTTTTCTTTTTGCATTAAAATTATGACTGCTCACCATGTGAGCAAACAATCTTCCTCTCCCATCACTGAAAAACATTTAAATAATATTTTTAGCCTCAACTGCTTGTCAATGCCAAGAAACAACTATAGAAGGAAATTAAATATAACTTCAGATTTGATTTGCTCTAAGCAGCCACAGAAAATATCAGCACAAGTGTATTCAAAACTGAAAACAAAGGGAATTGTCCTTTATTCAGAATGTAGAATTAGACTTGGTGCTGTTCTTCTCCAGATGGTGGGTTTCTTTGTTATAGTTGATTGGGAGGGTGGTAGGAGGGTGTTTGTTTTGTGCTAGCTGGGAAGCTTCCTTTTTGGTGCACTGTCTAGACAGTCAGAAACAAAGTACTTACTTCTTGTCTGAATTGGAGTACTATCTCCAAGGGAGGACAAGTGGGGTTTGGGGAGGGGAGAAACTGGTAGTTGTATAAAGGTGCAATAGAGCAAATCTTTCCATGCAGCTTTGTGGAATGACAGTGAAAAGCCCTAGTTTCAGATGGAAATGTAGCAGCATCTACATAGGAAAGCAGGAGTGTAAAGGATTTGTACGTTTTGAGCTACTAGTTGGAACACATGCCCAGGCTTGGTTGCTAAGTGACACAATGTAAGACTGAGCTTCAACACATGGCTTTCCTGTCACAGAGAGGGCGGTGTTGGACTGTGCCTTGGCTTGTCTTCTGAAAATGCAAAAGGAAAGCGGAAAATTACTGGCTGATTCCTCTCAGTAACAGGATGCTAGTCATTTGTGCTCTGTGGTATGCATTTTGCATACCAAGAAGTCAAATCATATTTGGCTTCCAATGTGAGTCATGACAGACTGAAGATGTCTCCACGAACAAGTGGTGACAACAATCACTGTGAAGAACGAAGGATCGGCGAGTGGACTGATCCTTTGTATTTCTCCAGAGAAGGGAAGATGGGAGATCACCCATGAGTGCTCTGAATGGCAGCTATAAGGAAAGCATAAAACAGTGGTCTCCCATGGATCTGAGCACCAGGAGCCAAGGAAGATGACATCTTAGCTCTCAGCAACTTCAGAGCCTTTCATAACAACACTAAGCCAGCAAAACTCATTTTTAAGCACATTTGGAAATGTTTAACCACTTTATGGATATCAGAGGCCATCAAAACAGCAAGCTTAATGTGACACCTGGCATGTTTTACCTTCTTTGGATTTCAGAAATTTTAAACACTTAAGAATTTAAAAGAATATATAATTGGCAAAAAGAAAAAAAATGATTTAAGAGAGCTTTAAACAGATTAAGAGATTTGTCATATTTTTGCTATAAGATTTGAAAAGTGAGTATATAATTAATATAATCATGGGAAATAACTGAAACAGAATTAAACCCATATTAGGAACTGAAGTTTGATTACAAATGGATACTAGAGGAAACTAAAAGACCACACAGAAAAGAGTTAAAACAGCTAAGCCAGCTATAACTTTTTCTAATCTTAAAAGTTATTTTGAATATAGCCTAAAATATTAATAACTAATAGAAGGATACAGATTTCGATGGATAAACTTTTAGATGATGAAATTTTAGAAAACGTTTGTTTGTTATACAGAGTCTGAATGCATGGAAGACAACAAAATTGAGATGACTAAAATGGCAGTACAAAAGACTTTTTTTTTTTTAAAAATGACCTGTTTATAATATTGTGGGTGATCCCTATATAGGATCACAGCTTCTCATCACCATATTCACTTCTTCTCAAACGGTCACCAATGACCATGTATTCATTATGAAGAAAAAAATATTTCACCATGTTCACTGTTCTTTGTGTGTGCTGGCATGCAAAGCTGGTTTCTGTCACAGTCAACAAACATTATGAGACCTCAAGCTAGCTGGAACACATGGAACAATTGAGATACTATTTTGAAATTAGAATAGTGCAAGCTAGCACCTAGATATGGCAAATGAAATAAGAGTTTTTAAAACATAAGATTTGTAAAAGCAGCTATTATGATTGAATATGTCAGTGTCCTATAGGTAGTAATACTGAAGGCTTTCTTACAAGTTATATGATTAATTGAAACACTGCACGTACCGTAGCCACTTTTTTTAAAATGACCACAAATCATTCTTTTTAAGTTTTGTATATATAGATAGATCAGGCTCACATTGCTATAAATAATTGTTTGTGCTAATTTGTTTATAAAAGCCATCCTTCACACATCACACTATGCTCCAAAATATGTTTGATGAACTATTGTGGCTGGAAGTACAGAAAGTACTAAGCCAAAACGTAATTTGCTTAGTTTTGCTATAGTACTTGGTGGAAAACAGCCATATTATGATGGCAAAAACAAAAGCGTTCATTCACTCTTTATCGTGTGTGTTATGGTAGGTTTCCACATAGCAATGCCTGAAATCTTGCTCTTCATTAGGAATAGTTAAATAATAATTCAAGATACCACCAACATGATATATAGAGGAAAGAGGAAAACCAATAGAGCAGTTACATATGGGAAATAAAAGTTATATTTTATTTGTTTGCAAAGCAAATACAGACTTAAAGAAAAATTTATGATTTTATATAACTTTGTTCATTTCCAATATGGCTAAGGACTGGATTATTTCTTCTCCAAGTAACCCCTTATGACAACTTCTTACTGATTCTCTTGATGGTTTTATCAGCAACTGTAGAAACATGAAATAATTAATAAATTAAATTTATTAAACAAATTAAAATACTTTTTGTTGAATCCATAGAGGAATATCTATATATCTACTATATATATATTTAAGTTGTCCTGAGTCACTGAGAATGATTTGGGTGGCCATATACATTTTCATAAATAAATCTATAACTAGTACCATGTTTTCATCCTGACATGTACAGCTGAAAGCTTTCTTTTTCTGAAACTCTTAATGACCTAGAAATTCTGCATTAGATCTTTATGGCTGAGCAAATGAACCAAATTCATCCTCAAGGCACTTTAAAACAGCCATTGCTGCATCTTAATTCATACAGGTATCCTTATTTCCTGGAACCCCTGGTTATAAAAAAGAGGATTTGTGTAAATCCAGGTCAAGACTTGATAAAGCTTCTTAAGAAAATTTAACAAACTCTTGATAAGTCAGCTGTTTTTATCCCTGCTCATAGCAAACATTTTAAATATTTTTAAATATTTTATTCATTCATATGTTGCATTTTCATATTTTTATTTTCAGCAGATGATAGACTACTTTGGCTACACTAGATATATGGAAGGAGGCTATCACAATCACATTTTTAAAAGAATGTCCTACAAAGCATGGACTTTAGTCCTCCTCACTCACCCCTTGTTCTTTGATTTACTGATCCATCTGCTGCAACTATAAAAAAAAGTAACGGTTTCCCTTCTCATGTCCGATTCTAGGGGGCAGTGCCCATCTCCATTTCTTAGCCAAAGGAGCCAGCATTGTCTGAAGACATTTCCATGGTCATGTGACCAGCATGACTAATACACCAAGGCTCATAGAACACTGTTACTTTCTCACCAAAGTGGTACCTATTTATCTACTCGCATTTGTATATTTTTGAACTGCTAGATGGGCAGGACCTGGCTCACATAATAGGAGTTCACTCTGTCATGCAGCATTTGGGTCTTGAACCTGGCCTATCCATTTTCCAACTGACAAGCTCAGTGTCTTTAACTGTTGAGTCACTGCGACCCCACTGCAAATATATTGAGCTAAGTGTCTAGAGTTGTGCAGTGCTTCAGATTTAAACTCAAAAAGGTTCTTCAACACTATGAACAAAGTACCAGAGACTAACTCTAATCTAAAAGAATATTTTCCTGGGAGGGTGTGGGGAGGGCAGCCACAGAGGGCAGCCAGAATTCCCTGGTAAAGATGAAGCTGCTTTAAGGAATTGAAGAGAGGTGCTCACATCCCTGCAAAAAGGACGTTTTTTTACCTTGGAATCAGCAGTGCTGTACAGTCCTATTACTCTTGCTCCTTCCAGAGACATTAATATTGAGTTAGTTTTCATGTTAATATATTTCTGTCCAGTCTTTTTGACATCACACGTTCCAGCTTCAAATAGTTATTTTCCAAGATTGACCTCAATAAGTTTATCCCCAGTGATTTCTGCAGTATAATGGTAGTTTGGGGAGTCAGCAATCACTTTGCCATTTTTTTTCTAACTATTGCCTGAAACAGATTGGCATGCATTAGTTGTCTTATTGACTAAAATTCATTCATGAGCATTTAGATGGAAGTCTTCTTGGGCAAGATAAATCTTCCCTGGGACTGAAAATAGTTTTGATTGCAAAGTATACCTGAGAACAACTCTAAATAATAGCTACAAATAACCTAATAAGCACTTAGCACTTGTTCAGGCAGTTGATGGATCTTATTTTAGCAACCATGTTCATGTACCAAAAACAAAAATACAATCCTAACACACTAATACGTAAGTAGAGAAGAGTGGTAGAAGGTTGCTTCTTCTAGATTGAAAGGGGGGGAGGGTATAACTAAATAAAAGTTAAAGCAAGGATCGGAAGTTTTTCCATTGATTTTAGGGAGAGAGTCAATCCTGTTTGTTAGTCTCATTTGCTGGAACTAAGGAGATTAAGAAGGGCTGGATTTTTAAATTACTGATATGTTTATTAGTTGTTTGTTATATTTATCCAAGCCTACTCTCAATCTGTGTACAGGTTGTAGTCCTCAGCCTACAACCACAATTGAGCCCAAACTTTCTGTCGTTAAGTTAGACATTTGCTAAGCGAGTTTTGTCCTTTTTTACGACCTTTCTTGCCACAGTTTTAAGATGAATCACTGCAGTTGATAAGTTGGTAACCCAGTTGTTAAGTGACTCTGGCTTCCCTATTGATTTTGCTTGTCAGACAGTCACAAAAGGGGGTCACATGATCTTGGGACACAGCAATGGTCATAAATATGAACCAGTTGCCAAGTACCTGAATTTTATCACATGATCATGGGGATGCTGCAAAGGTCGGAAGTATGAAAAACAGTCATAAGTCACTTTTTTCTCTTCTGTTGTAACTTTGAACAGTCACTAAACAAACTGTTCTAAATCGAGGACTATCTGTACTGAAGCCACGTATGGAGCCTCAATTTTTTTCTACAATGTGTTATAACTGCTTATGTCCTAGAATATTTGGTCACAAAAAGGTTCCTTGGAACTCCTGACCAAGAGTTTATAAGAATCTTTATAGCCTTATGAAAATGGGTTGAGGAACAAAGTCTGGCCCAAATTCACTAAATTAGTTTCTATGACTGAGAATGGACTTGTGTATTTGGGTCTACGCGTTCCTTCTTCATCAGCATACCTCCTGATTTTTTTGGGAAAAGATTACAAGTATCTTAGAATAGTGAGGCGGTGATAAATGAAGCTACCTTTCTCCTCTTTCTTGCTTCTTTTATAGGAGACAGGAGCTACAGGAACTGGAACTTGAAGAAAAATGAACACAGATACCACTATTCTCTCTGCTTGGAAAGCTATCATTTGAGAAAGAAAAACAGAGCTACCCAAAATTAAATGTATGATTTTTATATTTTTGGTATTACAGTGTTTTTTCAGTATGTAGAAATATTGTATATACATTCAGCCTGTAGGTTTGATATCTGCTAATTTAATCCCAGCTTTCTTTTTTATTTTACTCATCTGCTAACTTTGTTTTGACTTACTTAACTTTCACATCTGCTACATTTAATCCAACTGTTATCGCTTTTATATAATAGCAGGAAGTTGTTTCCAAGTCACTGGTGTTTTATAGGTTCTTCCACTGTGTTTCTAGATTTATTTACATTTGTAGATTCCTCCCTGGTGTTCTACAGGTAATGCTAACTTCTGCAATTGGGTAAAAGGTAGGAAGGATATAGATTCAGGTAGGATGACTTCAAGAGGCACATAATAGTTTGTTGCACTTCTATTTTCTCAAGATCATATTGATCCTTTTTTCCTCCTGGCAAACTATAGGAAATCAATTATTTCACCCAATACTGGGGAAAGGAGTGAGAAGTATAACCTTGCTTTCTATTACTGATTTTAGCAGTCTCTAGGAAGATGTGGAAAGCAATCTCTGCTAGCCATGCATTAACCTTCTTGCAAATTATGGTTTCCCTTGTAAGAAATAAGCCACATTAAATAAGGAATCTTGAAAAAAGTTGGTCAGTCAAGTTGCCTTCCTTCTAGTTCTCCTACTTATAATTGGTTTACTATTGTCATTAGTTGGGGGAAGCACAGATCTGGTCCCCAACATAGGGAGGTCAGTAGCATTACTTTCTGCAACCCGGGATTTTATACAGGTAATTAATTATCCATATCTGAGACAGACCTAGGAGCAGCCTAATCCAAATGCTATTTTCACTCTTGCTTTAGGAGAGATTTTTGACCACTACAAAAAGAGCTGTCAGAAAAAATCCTACAGACACTGTGTGATTCTACAGCACTGATGTACATTTTGCCCTCATCCAATACCAACACCTCAAAAAACCCCATACCATTAAAATCCTGAAAGTTCGCATGCTATTTTACTATCTAGACAAAGTTAATACAAAGATAATGCTTTTCTCTTGAAACACACAGAGCAAGAACTCTCTTTATCTAGCCAAAGAAACATCTAATTCATGAAAGAGAAAAAATGTACATACGCACCCAGGCACTTCATAAAGTTGTCATAATTTTCTTCATTTTCCATTTCATATTTTCTAGTGAAATCCATTTTCTGTGGGATGGCAATGAAAAACTTGCAGATGAAAGTCTTGATGAGAATTCTGACTTGCCCCAGGAATGAAAAGCTCCAGTTTATATAAGACTTTCTGAGTTCAGAAAGCTGTCCTCATAAAGTTGTAAAAGGAAGTTAACTCTAATGACTGGGGTGTAATTTAGCAAGAATCACTAAACCTGGTAAACCTTGTAAAAAAGTTCATTCTGGCAGGTCCGTATTTAGAAATACTGGAACATTCTCCAAACTGATAATGGGGATTTTTTTATTCACTATTATACTTGTTTAAAAAACCAGAAATTATATTTTGGCCAATTATGAGAGAAATTTTACTGTGCTATATTTATCCTCATCCCTACTTTTTCTTAATCATTTTTTCTGTATCTTTCAGAAACCATCTATTCTAAACAATCCTTTTTAGTTTAGGGGAAAAATTATTTTATCCAGACTAAAAAGTTCTAGAATGTATAGTCTTTGTTTGTGGGGAAAGTATTCTGGGAATGATTACCTGGGAATCAGCTGGGAATGATGGTTGTCCATTTTTAGTTTGCACCTTGTCCAAACATATTTTTTTGTTTAAATAGGAGATAATCATAAATGTATACAATCTCCTTCGAGATATGGTAATGGCAAACATGGGTATCTCAATATTGCCATTCGTTGCATGCATTCCTCAGTTATTACTTCCCCTGAATTAACTGTTAGCTGATTCCATAACTATAGGTCTTGGGAGGAGAAAACATATTATTTTCAGAAATTGAGCAGTCTTTGGGATCAAGGAGCACAGCTAACCATTTGTTTTGTTTGAGAATACCTGCATTTTGCACTAGCTAAAATCCCTTGGCGTAATCAAATTGGGTAGAGAAAGTGACTTGCTGAGTAATGCAATATTGAAATCCATGCAGCAGTTGTATTCTGTTACAGATTTCAAGGAATAAAAACTAATATGCAAATACCCACTAGCTACTCAGCCTCTGATCAACAGAAAATTATATGGGCAAGAAATCTATAGCCCCCATTGCCCGTGTTTCTTCTATTGTGTCAGTTCTAACTCACTGCTCAGTGACAACCCTTTGATTTGCTGCATTTGCAAATCAAAGGGTATGCTGGGTAAATGGCTCTGTTGTCTTCTTTTTAAAAATTAAACTGTATTGTTTTAATCATTAATAATAAGATGATGTGAGCTACTCTCAACCCATCTTTACCAGAAGAAAACTTTACCCACCATTTTCAAGGGATAACATTCTCTTGAGAACAAGAGTCAAATGTTAATTTCTTTCCCAATAATTTCCAAAGATGCCTAGCTATCTGTATTACTGGGCATATAATAAAATTTCTGTTTCCTTTATAATCAAGTACTTCCTGTGACTTCAAGTATTACAGATAATGACTGCTTAGTTATAACAATAGTGGTAATCATTCTATCTCATTTTTATTCATTAAAAATACAAAACAGAATATGTGCGTCTAAAAGTACAACGGAAAATCAGGATAATTATACCGCACCCGATGCTTCCTTGTTAATATAGGATGTGCAGATTGAAGAGAGTAAACCTTGGAATTTGAAATTACTATGGTATTAAAAAAATAATCATTATCAATTTGGCTAAAGAACCTAGTTTAAAATGTAATTTAATATGGGCACATCTATCTATCTATCTATCTATCTATCTATCTATCTATCTATCTATCTATCTATCTATCTATCTATCTATCTAT
>JANHFL010006796.1:579723-592513 GCA_032468155.1 Oxyrhabdium leporinum | reverse complement strand
AGTGTTTGTACCCAGTGTGACACATCGTGCAATGAAAGAATGGTTTTGGAAAAAAATAAAAAATATATTGACAAAAAAAAAAAAATCAAGTTGCATGTGGACTGGCATATTAACCAAACACTGTTGAAGAAAAGCTCTTGCTGGCTCCTATTACTTCGCAATCAGAGTGCCTATTTTTTTCACATTGCCCCCTATGTCTGTGCAATTATTTAAAGGCTAGTATTTACCTTGCAGTGCTTTAAAAAAGATTGGCCTTCCAGTGCTCATTTTATCTTCTGTTCCTCTATCCCACCCCAAAACAATACTGAACAGCTGCAACATCTCATCTCTTTTCTTCTCCAAGACATTTCACAGCTGGAATGAGCAACCCTAGGTTCTTCCTCCTAATTACTTTCTCTGTTTCTAGTGGTAGGGGCAATGCCAGATGTGTTCAAAGAGGAAGGACTCAAGACTGCAGCCCACCATTTCAGGAATACTCTGCAAGAACATCTCCAGAAGAGCCTCAACACACTTTAGGTTATCTGCGGTTTCATGTGCACTGGTTTAAAATATACTTATGTTGTGACGAGTGACCATAACAGATCTCTGAATTGAAAAATCTGTAGATGCAACCAAAATCTGAATTGGAACAATTAGTCTCATCTTTTAATCTATTTCTACATTGCTATTTTTTGCTGAATTGATCCATTCTCTCTTCCTGAAGAAACTTTTATTCTAAAGATGGATCTCCCTTAAGACAAGCTTGATTCTGGTGTGTCCATTAACATCCACAGTTTCCTTGGCAGAAATATTTGCCGTTGCCTTCTTTTGGGATCCTATGACTTCCCAGTCTGGCCTATAGCCCTGATATTTCTTCCATCTAAGACCCTCCTTAGCTTTTTTCAAGATCAGCTAAAATTTACTAATGACTTTCTATTGTTGCCCTGTGTTCTCTTCCTTGGTAATTAAGCAGCTGGTAAGCTACAGTGGAGAATTTCTCAAGCCTTTGCATTTTCAATATCTAGGCTGAGACATGAGCCTATAATTGAAGCAGCAGCTTCAAAAATCATTAAGTGGTCTCTAATAAACCATTAGCAGGTTGGTTAGTGTTAAGGCATCAGGCTAGAAACCAGAAGACTGTGAGTTCTAATCCCACCTTAGGCACAAGGGCAACCGGGTGACCTTAAGTCAGTCATCTCTCTGAGATTGGCCATCAAAAATCAAACACTGACTCAAAAGCATGAAAAATAAAATAATAAAATAAACTATAACATTGAAAGAACTGTATCATTCTGAGTCAGCCTAGAAGCCAGAGAGAATTGCCCCATCATGGCCATCACCCAAGATAAATGTAGTCCAATTAAATAATAGGTTGCACAAAATGATAAAAATATAACTACGATGATCGCCAGCCCAAACAAGCAGCTGACGCTGGATCAGAGATGTTTTCTTTTTATCTGCACAGCGGGGAGTCTGAGCTGGGTTTGGAAAATATGGAGAGAAGCCAATGCTTGGAAGCCGGAAGAGGAGTCCCTTTGTGCACCAAGTCTCACTTCCTCAGTCTCTGATGAATGGGGGTATTCTGTGGTAGATTCTGGACTAGGCCAGAAAGAGCAAAGACCTGAGGTTTCACCCTCTTCTAGAAATACACAAAGGCTGCTCAGCATTGATGGTTTCACCATCCATCTTAGCCATTTTCAGTTGCTAATCAGCCCCATTCTCCTGCCTCACACCCAGGGGGGAGGGGCCCACTGTTGTGAATCACAATTGTCACTCTAGAGGGACTTGATAGCAGATGCTGCATTTTATCCTGAAGATGTGCTTGTAGAAACAAACCAGATGTATCCCTAGGAGCAAACTCAGCATATTTTTGTAGCAATTCACTATTTCTTTACATTTTATATCTCCAAGCCCGGCAAAGAAAGAGGAACAGGAAAAGAGAGTGTTTGCTTCCAACATTTCAACCTCTTTCTTATAAGGAAAACCTGGGTTTTATACTCAGTCTGGTTTGGAAAAGTTTTTTTACTTGGGCAGTATTATATTACATCACTTTTATTTGCATATGGGTATATTCCAAGCTAAATTCTCTTGTGACTTTTCATTTTTCATACAGTATAATGCATCATCTAAGACTAGCCTCTTCATCAGCCTTCTGTTTAATCATTTTCCTGTGAGAATTCAGGAAGAAAATAAATGGGTTTTTAATGAGAACAATGAACCATTTTCATTTGATGTTTGGAATTTTAAAAGACAAGAGCTTTGTTAACCGTTACTCATGAACACATTTCTTTCTACTTCTTCAGAAAGTCAACATGCAGGGACAGGAAAAGGTTTCTGCATAAAAGATAGTTACAGTACACAGATTCTTTTAAAACAGCCATCAGGAAGTGTAAATTTAGCCACTCAAATCTTATCAAATGCCGGGGGGTTATCCGTAGGGTCTGATGAAAAAAAATATCAAGATGGTAATTGTAACAAGGAGATTGGAGTTCTGCCTGGCTTTTTTTTACATGTGATGCATGTAAAAAGCAGGCAGAATTTCAATCACCTTTGATTTTTTTGATCACATATCACAGCCATCCCTGAAGACAATCCCTCAGATAACCAGATCCAGAGCCATATAGGGCCTTAAAAATTATAATCAGCATCAAAATTATAATCAGCATACCCAGAAATTGACTGGCAACCAGTGCATTTCCCAAACAGTAATATCATCCAATAATATATTTAACTGCCTGGCCCATTCATTCTGTACCAGCTGTAGCTTCCAAATGCTCTTCCACAACAGCCATACTTGTAGCTCAGTCCAATGGGAGGTGACTAGGAAATACTGTAAGTAGTGATTGTGAACAAAGCCTTCCAGTTCAGGAATAGATGCAATTGGTGTACACACTACAGCTATGCAAAAGCTCTCCTAGCCAGAGTTGTAGGAGTTGTAAATCTAAAGGAACCCTCCAATTGCAGCCATTTCTGAATGAGGAAGTACAACCACAGAATCAAAGATGAACTTTCTTGGAATCCATAAACCTAAAACTACTCTTCTTGGAAAGATTCATTCAGAGTCTACTCTTCCCTATTCAAACCTGATAAGAGTCCAGGCTCTAGGTCAGCATTTCCACCTCAGCCCCACTTCATCCCAGTGACAAGATATATAATTGGCTATCATTAGCCGGTTGATGAAACTGAACCCAATACCAATGGATGACCTACCCCAGCATTGTCTTATAACTTAAAATAGAATTGAGAAACTTGTGAGGCCTCCACGAAGTAGAAATCTCCAGGCTGATATCTTGACTCCCAGCACCAACAAATGGAACTACCTTTAGTAAGGAGAACCATAGCAGACAGTCCCTTGGAGATGGTTCAGAAGAATAACATGGTAAGTGGTATGAGAAACCAAGGGGGGCCATGATGGTGCAGCCCCACTTCATGTTAACTCCAAAACCCAGATGGCAGATTTCTGAGAAAGAAACATTTCTGAACTCCCTTTCTGTGGAGCAGCTCCCAAATTGATGGTAATGTAGCCTAGTAACCAAACTGTCCCGGGTTACATTTGGATTTCTGCTGATAGAAAGAGGACCACACCGCCAGGAAACATGCTTCTCCAGACCAGTCTCTAGGGCAATCAAAATGTAACAGAGTCCCCAGAGGAAAACTCACAATTAAAAGCCGGCTCTCTACTAGCAGCCACAACATACCTAGGCCTGCTACAACCTGCACAGTACTTTCCTCAAAGGTCTCATCCACTAGCACTGCTAGTAAGCTCAGGCTTCTGCAAGACAGACAAGACAAACTCCAGTGCCAGAAGAGGGGCTAATCAGCCTTTCAAGGACTTGAAATAAATCCTCAGCTACAAAGATCTATAACTCAGCCATAGTTCCTCATTTCTTACCAACTAAACCAAAGAGCTCTGCAACTCTTCTCTAGCTCTCCACACGTTGTATTCTAACAATACTGTTGTCTCTCAGCTGGAAAACATGTCTGCACGCTTACCCACTAATACCCCAAGCATGAGGCTAGTCATGCTCTACACCCCAAAATGTTTTAGTATCCACCCTATAAATGAACTTGCAAATCCAATAATTTGACTAGCTCAGTTTTACTATATTATATAGGCTAAACCCAGCACAGTTTATCTTCCTGCCTTTGATCACCATACACTTAAAATGATTTACTGCTAATGTTCAATTCAAAGCCAAGGTCTGTAAAGTGAATTTGCCCAGAAACTCAGTTAAACTGAGCTTATTTATAAAAAGCAAATATGTGAGCTATGGTATCACAGTGGTTAGAATGTAGTACTGCAGGCTACTTCTGCTGACTGCCTGCAGTTTGGCAGTTCAATTCTCACCAGCTCAAGATCAACTCAGCCTTCCATCCTTCTGAGGTTGGTAAAATGAGGACCCACATTGTTGGGGGCAATATGCTGACTCCGTAAAACTGCTTAGAGAGGTTTGTAAAGCACTGTGAAGTGGTATATAAGTCTAAGTGTGCCATTGTTTGTTACACAAGAAGCTAGCACTGACAGACAAGCCTAATTAAATGATGTCCATCAACCCGTCAGATCAGGAAGCACTAAACAACAAATGGGACTATTCTACAAGGGACACTGATTTCTTTTTCTCATGGACCAATGCAGCTATCATGATGGTTTCAATACTATTCTGTAAATGGCTTTGCCTGCCAAGCAAATGTTACAAAACTTAAGACGTCTGCCAAGAAGAGGAGAAAGTAGCCCACAAAGGACTTACTTTTCTAATCATGCAAATTGACCGAGTTGCCGGAAATAAATCTGCTGATTAAGGCAGGGTGTAAAGAGTGCCAAGAGCTATTGCTCATGCTAAGAGTGGAATAAAGGAAGTAGAAGAGAAGAGGTTCTATAAGTACCCTACAGTTTTTAAAGGCTTCTCCCACCTATTAATTACCCTATTCCCAGGATTGTATCCTGTAATTCCTATAACTCCCAACAGGAATAACTGATAGGCTATGGTAAATCCAAAATGTTTAGATTGTATTAAATAATTTGATGTAAAACAGAACACAGTTGCTGAAGAATTCATTTTCAAGATGAAAATCTACATTTGTGCTAGTAAGTGTTTCTTGATGCAAGCATTTCTCCTTAGACATGGGCATAGCTTGTTTTGCTGCCTGCATCTTCTCCCACTGAAGCCCATTTCTGACTGCTTGAAGGCCTCCACTGGAAGAAATGTTTGCTCCCATCTGGATGGGAGAACTTCTGCTTTCTCAATTTTTATGTTTCATGGGCTCCTAAAGGCACAGAGGAGCCTACAAAAGAAAAGAAATTGGCAATGGTGGCCCTAATTTCAGAATAACAAAGTTGGCAGGGACCTTGGAGATCTTCTTGTCTAACCCTCTGCTCAGGCAGGAAACTATACATTTCAGATAAATGGCTGTCCAATCTATTCTTAAAAACTTCCATTGCAAGAGGATCCACAACTTCTAGAGGCATTTTTTGGTCCTCCATATGATTGGATGCTATTATTTTTCTTTCATCCTCTAGCTAATGTTGGCCAGCACTGAGACAGGAAATACCTTTTTATCTCTTATAGTAACAAAAGCTACAGGGCTTCCAAAATATCTCTTAACAGATACCAGGCAGCAGTCTACCCCCGAAGGCTAATGGGGTTTGGCTTTCAGTTCAACAGACCTTCCTGATCAACAGATATTCCTGTAGAACGCTTGTTTAGGTCTGTCAGCTGAAAAAATACATGCTTGTCATGCTTTTCCAATCAAACATCTTATTCAAGAGCTAACTTTGTTCCCTAGGATGTTTTTGTAGGAGGTAACCACAGAGGCACACATCTTTCTTGTGCTGGGGTGGGCTCCCTTTCTCATCATTTTCATATTGATCTGACAGCTGTATCATTTTATTGATTTTTCCTTCCTTCCTTCCTTCCTTCCTTCCTTCCTTCCTTCCTTCCTTCCTTCCTTCCTTCCTTCCTTCCTTCCTTCCTTTTCAGCATGTCTTCTACAGCAAAAATACTGTACCAGTATTAGCAGTAACAAAGTCCGTCTTCTTGTGGAAAATACTTTTTTCACTTTCAACCCTTCCACAATAACACCGTAGATGTTTTAAGGCCAGATTAAAGGCCAAGTACTACGGCTATCAGGGTTGGGGGTGTTTTCTGGGCCAAGGGAAAACTCATGAATATGACTCACATAATTCTTCAGCAGATTTATATTTCATAGCACAAAACTCCACAAGAACTGCTTACCAGGCCAACCTCAGACAAATAAGGGCAAGAACTCATTATCCTAGAACAAAACCTTTGTGTGGCACATTAAATAACAGCATTTTTCCACATAAGCTATGTGGACTGGCTCCCCTTTCATTAGAGGCAAGGAATATATTCACATAGGTGCATTTTCTTAAGAGTCATCTGCCAGTATATCTATTTTTAGTTAACTCAAATGCATACTCAAAGTCATAACCGCAAAGCTTATCCTAGAATACTTCTGGCTTGATTAGTTCTGACATAATATATTGGATCAACTCAGTCAAGTATAAGTTGTAAACCATTGGTTATATAGCATGTGTTCTGAGAACTCAAACCATTTGGGATTAATTAGGCATATTAAGCAAACTACAGCTTTATATGACATGCAAACTTGCTCTCTGTTGGCTCTCTTAATATTTTGCCAATTCTTTTATTTATTATTCAGGACATTTCTTTTTCTTCAGCCTCTATAGAGACAGATACAACACAATACATTAGAAAACTGCATCACACATGGCCTTAGCATAAATAAAGGCTAATAAATAGATGTCATGTGACCTAAATATTATGATTTATAAAATTTATAAGTCAACATGTATAAACCTAGCCAATTGTGGTTCATTGTTTTTAATTTTTTAAAAATATATTTATATAATATCTTTCATTCAGGATTATAAGGTGACCTACACAGCACTCCTTTCATTTTTTCCCCCAATGAAGTACCATATAAGTTCCATCAAACTAAGAATAGAGCTGAACCTGAGTCTCCACATTCCTAGTGAACAATGACTTCCTAAATATATTCACCACTGCCTCCTTAATTCTACTTTTCAACAAATTTTACTTGGATGAAAATCCTTTCAGGCATTCAACAAATGAAAACACAGAGATACTTAACTACATTGTTAATAAAGGCCTGAAAAGTTGACCACTTTATTTCCATCTTAATGGGGCTGAGAGGCATCTAGGTCCATTTGTAAGCATTCAGAGATAATTTGCATTAGACAAAGTGCTTACGAACCAATATGTGCAAGATAAGCTCAGAGACAAGAGGATGGCATTCATTTATCATTGCACTTTGCATGATCCAAATTAACTTCTGAGGAATCCTCTGAAAAGGGGGCTCCAATTATGTAATTCCACATTATGGTATTGTGTAGGTGTACCCACCATAAATCATTCAGGTATAAAGAAAGGTTCTTCTTGAGTTATGCAGCAGGTTGCTGTTATGAGAAAAATAGGAGGAGGAAGGAGTACAAGGAGTCCTTGACTTACAACCACAATTGAGCCCAAAATGTATGTTGCTATGTGAGAAATTTGTTGAGTTTTGCTCCATTTTTATGACTTTTTTGCCAGATTTGTTAAGTCAGTAATGCGTTTGTTAAGTGAATCTGGCTTTCCCATTGACTTTCCTTGTCAGAAGGTCACAAAAGGTGATCACATAACCCCAAGACACTGCAACTGTCATAAAAATGAACCAGTTGTCAAACATCTGAGTGTAAACCCATGGGCATGGGGTTGCTGCAATGGTCATAAGTGTAAAAAATGGTCGTAAGTCACTTTTTTCAGTGTTGTTGTAACTTCAAATAGTCACTAAATGAACTGTTATAAGTCGAGGACTACCTGCATTAGGTATATTGACCGCTTTGAGTTATTTATAAAAATAACAAAGGAATAAAAACAATCTCAACAAGTAAATTACTCTTTAATGCTGTTACATATTATTTATGCTACATTCACACAAACTACTTTGGTGTAAAGTCAGCCAACAGCCCCTGTCACAGTCTACTACCCAGCAATCCCCCGATAATTTCTTATCCAGTTCTAATCTAATCAGACACTGTTTAGCTTCCCAGCCCAGACAAGCTCAATCAACTGCTGTCACTGCTAAGAATGCAGAACCTCCCATAACAGCAAAAAGTGGTGGTATAATAAAAACATAGAGAAGATGGTTGGAGGTGGACTATTGGTGATCTAGAGTCATGCCCCTACCCAGATATGGAGATTGTGGGTCTATTTGGGGGAGGTTTTCACTGGCAGAGCTGCAGGAGGCCATCACAGCTGAAAATTGGCGGTGGGGGGGGCGTACAGCCCGCTGAGCTCCATTTTTGCTGGCAGAGGCACTGTGGGCCGGGTCCTTTGCTGTTTCCAGGCCGGCCCCTCAGACTCGATCAAAGCACCCTGCGGGCCGGAGTTTGACACCCCTGACTTCGGCCCTCCTAAAACTAGCAAAATCCCTTATTTTGTAAACCATTGCTCTTTCCAGCTTTCCAAAATTTTAAATTATATTGTGAATAAGATACTTTACATCATGATTGAAGCAGAATCAATTCTTTTCATTTGCTGACTCTGTGGCAATGAAAAGAGTTTGACTGCCTGCCATTGATCTGTAAACCCAGATATAATACCTGTATTTAACTGCTGAATTAAAAGATATTCTCAGCATTTGGTGCTCAGTCCTCTCATTTATATATGTTTTTGTTATGAGCTCCCTCTTACACAACACTGGAGGTTTTTAAGAGTAAATTGGGCAACCCTTTGTCTGAAATTATATAGGATTTCCTGCCTGAGCAGGGGGTCACCAGAAGACCTCCAATGTCCCTTCCAACTCTGTTTTTTTGTTATTCTGAATTTTTGTTTGGCTCAGTACCCCTATTAGTTGTGAATCAAATTTGCATACAAATCCAAATATCCTTCCTCAAGGCTTTTCAAGTAGGAGGGTTACTGTACAATCCTATACTTTAAAACACAATGAACTAAATGGGACTTAGTATCTGACTCAATGTACTTATTTGGACCTCAAACATTCCTTCTATGATAGATGGGGATTCTTAAAAGTGTATGTAGAAAAATGTAGCTGCAAACTGACACAGCTGTATCTCGCAGGATGAGAAGTTATATAGTACTTCTGATACACTATAATGAGGATCCAACGAAGTGTGCTAATTATTCCACACATTCCATTTTTGCATTTGTTTTCAAACAGCAATTCTATAGGCCTTTTAACATCATAGGAGAGCCATGTTATTCTATAATGGCAAAAAAAGGGGGGATCTGGTCAACACCTTTCCAACTAAATGGAAAGGTACCCTTGGGGGTACCACAAGATTCTGTCCTAGGCCCAGTACTCTTCAATATCTTCATAAATGACTTAGATGAGGGAATAGAAGGGGAACTTACCAAATTTGCGGATGTTACTAAACTGGCAGGAATAGCCAACACCCTAGATGATAGGCTCAAGATCCAGAGGATCTTGACAGACTTGACAGACTTGAACACTGGGCCATATATAACAAAATGAAATTCACTGTAGAGAAAAGTAAAGTCTTACACTTAGGCAAGAAAAACCAAAAGTACACACATAGACTGGGTGAAACCAGGCTTAATAGCAGCAACTGTGAGAGGGATCTTGGAGTCTTAGTGAACAAACAATTAAATATGAGCCAACAGTGGGCAGCAGCAGCTAAAAAAGCCAATGCAATCCTAAATTGCATTAACAGAGGGGTACAATCAAGATCAAGTGAGGTACTGATACCACTCTATAAAGCTTTAGTAAGACCACACCTGGAGTACTGCATCCAGTTTTGGTCACCACACTATAAAAAACTCTAGACTCTAGAAAGAGTGCGGAAAAGAACAATCAAGATGATTAGGGGACTGGAGGCTGAAACATATGATGAACGGTTGCAGGAACTGGGCATGGCTAGACTAGTGAAGAGAAGGACCAGGGTAGACACGATTGCAGTATTCCAATATTTGAGGGGCTGCCACAGAGAGGAGGTCAATTTATTTTCCAAAGCACCTGAAGGTCAGACAAGGAATAACGGATGGAAACTGAACTCTCAAGGAGAGATTCAACCTGGAAATAAGGAGAAATTTTCTGACAGTGACAGCAATCAACCAATGGAATAGCTTGCGTTCAGAGGTTGTGGGAGCTTCATCACTGGAAGCTTTCAAGAAGAGGCTGGACTGCCATCTGTCAGAAATGGTGTAGGGTCTCCTGCTTGGGCAGAGGAGTTGGATTAGATGACCGTCCAACTCTGTTAATCTATTAATCTGTTAAACTGGATGTGATCTTGAGAAGACCATCAAGCAAGATAATCAACAGCTCTTTTAAAAAATATTTGGGGCCTCCTTGGGAGACTTCTCTCCATTTGGCAAATCTGCTTGTAAAATCAAACATAGCTACAATGTTAGCAGCCTTCTTCCTTTGACCTACCCATTGATCATCTCAGCCCTTTGTTCTGCTTCCTTGAATATGTAAAAATGGCTGTGTGACAAGCAGTATATCTTCCATTCAAGGGCAGCCTGAAATTGAAAAAGTACTCCTTTCTTTCTGGGGTTGGCCTTGCCATTATCACAATATGCCAGTCCCTGCCAAAATCAGACCCTTTTGGATTGAAATTTATTTCATCCTCTCTATAGACTTTTATTTTTATGCACACCATCCTTCAGTATTTTATGTTAATTAATTCATTCACTCATAAAAATTACAGGGGACAAAGTAACTGGAAACCCTTGTCCAGTCTCTTAGGTGAGATAGGCAGTTTGTTAAACAAATAAATGTCTAGAACTCCCTGCTAATAATAATGGAGTTAGAACATATTTCTAAAACAGAACAGCATGGATTTCCATAAATTTGTGCATTGTCATGTGAGAAAGTCTGACAACTCAACCTTCCTCTCCATCCCAATACAGATTTAAATTGTTTTTCGGTGATTTCTTCCACTAGTCCCACAGGTCTGGTGCTGATAGGATTATCACTGTTGCCAGGATCAGAAAGTGGGGAAAGAGAAGAATTTGGCTTCAAGTCTTTGGTTTTTTTTCTTAAAGTTGACAACATCAAGAATATTTTTAAAAGCTAATCCCAGATTTGGGGTTGAGCAATTTTGATCTTCTAATGTCACATTGATATGGAATAAGGCTGAGGTTTTCAAGCTGGAGTTCATGGGTACTTTAATGATTACAGACTTTTCCCTTGGCACCTTCTCAGGTTCAGAGACCAACTTGTTATGTTGGAGAGACCATGGGCACCCTCCCTGACACAGTGCCCATGGTCTCTCCAACATGCTCACCAAATTCTGTATATGCCCAAAATTCCAAATATAGGATATGCTATTGAAACAAGATTGACACCCGTGGATTTTTCTCTGCCAGAAATGGAAATAGAAAGAAATTTATATCAAATGATGATTAGTGTCCCCTCCTTTTAGTTTTAATCAAACTATGATTAAAATCTCCCCTCTTAATTGCAATTTGTCTTTCAATATCCAAGGGCTATTAAATTGGACCTTGTGTTTTTGAAATGGAATATCCATTTCAAAAACATAACTAAAAGCTGATGTTTATAATTTGGGGAGTAATGATTGGTAGGACAGCTGTTATATACTACAAAGTTTAGCTTGTTCCAATATTTTGTTTCATTTAATCACAGGTTTCTTCAGCAATGATCTCTGCCCCAATGTCTCCAAGTACTTCCCACTCCCCATCTGAAGGAACTTAAAAAAATAATAATGATATAGACTATCTGTCTATATAATTGCTATTGTATTAGCAATTATATCTGTCCACCTAGCCACTCCTTCCATAGAAAGAAGCTAAAACTAGAGATTCCCCTCTTATTCTCAGTCTCCCTACCATCACAGGCAGTTCATTTGTTTGTCTGCTATAAATGCAACACAGGCCCTTTGAATTAAAGCAGCCCAATCTTTGGAACTGGCATTTATAACCAGTCTTTGAAAGGAAAAGGATAGGAAGGAAAAGCAAGATCAATATATAGATTCTGGAAGAATGGGGTAGCAAATTGCCACTCTAACAGTGTGGTGAATTAATCCTGCATAGGATGGAAACAAAGCAAGGACTTGCAAAGCTGGAGAGAAAGTTGGTAAATTAGAAAACATGAGCTCAATGAGTTTTACCACAGAATTGAAAGAATGACCCAGTTGATCACACTTCAGAAGGGCCTCCCTTCAGGAAAGAAGTTTTGAAATTTTTGGATCTGTGATCGGTACCGCAAAGAATTTAGAGCATTTGGATTTAGGAAAAACTGAGCAGAAGCCACCTTCATAGATTAGGGTTGGCTGGGGATATCATGTAGATCAGGGGTGTCAAACTCAAGGCCCGGGGACCAGATCCAGCCCACGGGGTACTTAGATCTGGCCCCTAGGGCCGCCTTGGAAACAGCAAAGGACCAGCCCGCGGTGCTTCTGCCAGCAAAAATGGGCTCAAGAGCTCCATTTTTGGCTGTCAGGAGGGCCGTTCCCGATCTCCATTTTCACTGGCAGAGGGTTGCAGGAGGCTGTGGCAGCCGAAAATGGAACTCTTGAGCCCATTTTTGCTGGCAGAGCACTTCGACAACCACAGGCATCACTGACAAGAGTGATGTCAAGCTGGCCATGCCCACTCTGGCCACACCCACCCCAGCCCCCAAATTCAAACACCCTGATAAGGCCCTCAATGAAATTGAATTTGACACCCCTGATGTAGATGGATACCATTTTGAGGCTGAAACCAAACAGTCTCTGCTCCGCAAACTGCACTGGATATCAGTTTGCTTCCGGGACCAATGCAGGGTG
>JANHFL010006796.1:558296-572419 GCA_032468155.1 Oxyrhabdium leporinum | reverse complement strand
TAGGGAATGTGATTTATGATGGGCAAAAGAAGGCCGTTCTGTAATTCTCTTTTGGGTGGGGAAAAAACTGGGCCTTCAGACATAATGTGCTTGATAGATGTCATCATAGGAAAGCTAAAAAGAGCTGAAGTATAGGTGAAATATAGTCCAGTATTAGATTTCCTCACAATTGTCAAGTGAGGTAAGGTGCAACATCAAATTAGTGGGCTAGTTAGAAAGCAGCTGATCTAATCTAATGCTAGCTAGAATAACAGATGCAATATGAAGCCTTAAGCCTTGATTTCAATGAGAAAGTTAAATATACATATTCTTTTCGTTCTTGAAAAGTGCTTGGTATTCAGATTATGCTCAAGAGTTCAGTACATATTTTTAATTTGGATCATATTGCCCATCATTCAAAATGTTCCTCATATAAACTTCTAAAAGATAGCAAATGGTGATTGGCAGTTAACTGTGTGTTTCTCTCTTGTTAAGGTTTGGACCGCATGGAATTCCTGTGACTATATTTCCCAAACGGGAGTACAAGGATAAACCTGAAGCCATGCAACTCCCAAGTAAATCATTCCAAGATGAGATGCAAGTGAAATGTGAAGCTAACGGTGTAGTCCCAGACTCTTCTCCCATCCAGCCATCAGAACATAGCTTGGTTAAAAGCCTATGGACTTCCAAACCGCCTCCCCTTTTCCATGTAGGGGCGCCATATCCTCCTCCTTTGTTTATCAGGGACACATATAACCAATCAATACCTCAACCTCCACCTCGAAAAATTAAGCGGCCCAAGCGAAAATTGTACAGGGAGGAACCCACTTCTATTATGAATGCTATCAAGTTGCGACCCAGACATGTCTTATGTGACAAATGTAAGAACAGTATTGTTGCAGAAAAGAAAGAAATTAAGAAGGGCAGCAATGCAAGTGACTCCTCAAGGTGTGAGGATACCAGGAAACGAAGAAATGAGAGTGTAACTACTGTGAATAAAAAAATTAAAACTGATCATAAAGTTGATGGGAAAAGTCAGAATGAAAGCCAGAAAAAGAATTCTGTGGTCAAAGTTGCAAATATTGTCCACAGCAGAAGTAGAGTAGTCAAAGTTCCCACTCAAGCAAATACATCGAAAACCCAATTAAATACTAAAAAAGTTCTTCAGAGCAAAAACATGGATCATGCAAAAGCTAGGGAAGTTTTGAAAATAGCCAAAGAAAAGGCACAAAAGAAACAGAGTGCAACTTCAACTTCCAAAAATGCACATTCAAAGGTCCACTTCACACGGCGTCTTCAGAACACCAGCTCAGGTTCCCTGCCTCCCCGATTGCGTCTGAAGCCACAAAGGTACCGAAATGAAGAAAATGACTCCTCTCTCAAGACAGGGCTGGAGAAATTGCAGAGTGGCAAGATGGCAGCTAAGCCCCAGTCTCGCTGCTCGTCTACCCGCTCAGCAGGTGAGGCCCCTTCAGAAAATCAGAGCCCCTCAGAAGGTCCTGAAGAGGCCAACAGTGAGGTTCAGGACACCAATGAAGTGCATGTACCTGTTGATCAGGATGAACAGCAGACCATGGGCAAGAGAGGCAGCAAAAGCAATATTACAGTTTACATGACCCTTAATCAAAAGAAATCTGACTCTTCCAGTGCATCAGTCTGTAGTAGTGATAGCACAGATGACTTGAAGTCCTCCAATTCTGAGTGTAGCACTACTGAAAGCTTTGATTTTCCTCCAGGTAGCATGCATGCACCTTCTTCCTCCTCCCCCTCCTGCTCCTCCTCCTCCTCTTCTTCCTCTTCCTCCTCCTCCTCCTCCTCCTCCTCCTCCTCCTCCTCCTCCTTAAAGGAAGAGAAAAAGCTCAGTAATTCTTTGAAAATGAAAGTCTTTTCAAAAAATGTCTCTAAATGTGTCACACCAGATGGCAGGACCATATGTGTAGGAGACATTGTTTGGGCTAAGATATATGGCTTCCCATGGTGGCCAGCCCGTATTCTTACTATAACTGTGAGCCGAAAAGATAATGGCCTATTAGTCCGACAGGAAGCTCGTATTTCATGGTTTGGGTCCCCAACAACATCTTTTCTTGCTCTTTCACAGCTCTCCCCTTTTTTAGAAAACTTTCAGTCGCGATTTAATAAGAAGAGAAAAGGTCTTTACCGCAAGGCCATTACAGAAGCAGCCAAGGCTGCTAAGCAGCTAACTCCTGAAGTTCGGGCCCTGCTGACACAGTTTGAAACATGAACAAAGTAAGGTAGGCAAGAAATGGGGAGGCACCACAAAATGTCTAACCTAATTAACTATTTTGAAGGACTTGGGCCAATTAGATAAAAAAATGCACTCAGTTGGCTGCTTTTATACTGAAATTTCCATTTGTAGCAATGTCTTGACTGAAAGTTAACCTTTAAAAAATTGTACATGCAATCAGATTAACCTAGAGCGAGAGCTCAGTATTTTTTAAGAGAACTCTTTACGTTTCTTTGTAAAAGCTAAGAAGTTCCTTTGTTCACCCCATGCACAGGAGCCATAACCTCAGCTGAAGAGCAGTTTATTTGCAGGGAATTTTTACTAGTTTCTATCCACTATATATACCATTTCAATGTGGAAAGAGGGGAGGGAAATCAATCTAAGTGATAGGATTTGCAGGCATAACTGGACAGCCCACCTTAAATGCAGAATCCTAAATTCTATCTCATTTGTAAGCTTTATTTCTGTGATCTTATCCGACGGAAGTGAGCCCAAAGAGTTCACCTATGGTCCTATGCCTAAAAATGCCTGCTGGCCACTTTAATTCCTTTAGAAACCAGTCTAATTGGAATTCTGAGAGACTTGATCATTAATAAATAAGTGTGTGGTCACTTTTTTTCAAATGCTCAAAATTATGCTATGCACCCATGGATAAACATACACTCTTCAGGTTTTGGCAAGGTTTAAGAGAAAGCTGGTTGCTCACATTAGACTGGACAGTCCTTCCATGTATGGGATCAAGGACTGTTAATGCTGCATTAAGTGTGAATTACATACATTTCCTGTTTAGGAAGGGAGGGTGCTCCTAGGACATTTGTTCTAAGGGTTAGCTTGAGAATTTTGTGTTGTGTAAATAATTAGTCAGATTTTTTTTTCTCCTGACTACTTGTTCTTAAATCCTTAGGATACGTCCTAGTAAATTACACTTTGTGAATTGTCAGATGTGTAATTGTTGCATTTGGATGTATCAGACTGCATTTTTTTAAAGTATTTCCATTTAAGGTATCTGTTTGCAGGTCAGAAAATATGGAAAATGTAATTGTGTAATGCTCTGAAATGTACAAAAATGTAAATAAAATTGACTAAATCTAATTATTTGTGTGTGTTTCTCAAAAAGCCCTGAAGGAAACTCAGGAAGTGAGGCTGGTCTGTTTATGTAATGCTTAGGAGACATTCTGAAGGAAATCATTTTTTCTTGCTCATTATTAACTAAACTGGCTTCAGTCGCTGCTTATAAAATAATGGCGTTCAAATTAACAAAATTTCTATTTTTTTATAAATTCAATTGTTTTTCCCTAAATGTTTATCAGTAATTCTGTAAGAAGTGCCTTCCTATTTTTCTAATCTATATTACTGAATGTTTTCTTGCTGTTAAATATTCTGCTTGTCTCATGCTCTGCACTGGGCAGTGAAATGGAGTTAATTCAGTTAGATAGCATGTGCAACAGATTCTACTATTTTGCATTTAACTGTTCTTAGAGGGCTTAACTTTATTGCCCTAAAATTTATACCTGAGTTCTATGAGTAGATATTTTCTAGGAAAAAAAGTGTTAAACAAAAATCAGGCCAACATATGGAGTCCAAAGAAATAATGACTAAAGGCTCTGTTGTGACTAATGCTAAGGTATGTCTCACATTATAATACAATGTTAACTCAATTTTTCCAAAATACTTAAGCTTTAAACTGTATAGCTATTTTAGAAATATGCTTTAGAAAGTCTGCTTTCCTGAGGTACTCCATTTGACAATGCTCATAAATCAATTGTAAATTTCCAAATCTATTAAGAAATGAACTTGTATTCAGTCAGCCAATGCTTTTTGAAATTAGAAAACACACAAAATGGCATGCAGTCCTATTTCAGCCTTATACTGTGTATTCTCTTTCCTGCAAACAGAAACCAATGTAGTAGTTCAACGAGCAAAACGTGCTATGTCTTTTTTAAAGGCAGGCTGCGCCCAGGATTTTCTAAAATACACTGTCACTGTTTACCATAAACTTGAAAATGTAGGTTGGCTTAGGGTTGCTGTGGGCAAAGTTTATTCTAAATTTGTAATGGGTGGACTAGCTCTCCAGACATGATCGAGTTGAACATTCATACTAGCTTATGAAAGTACTCTTAATAGATACTTGCTCCTTCTACCCTGGAATCCTATTTATGAACCAGATGTTTGAATAGATTCAGAAATTAATTTAAACTGAATGCATTTTTTTTCCAAGCCAAGGAATGGCCTAGAAGGGAGTGCTATGAATGCATTCCCAAGAATTATCCTGTGGCCAGGATAAATATTTGACTTCTTTTCATTAATACTGAAATTTAATGAAAGATAATGAATATGATTACTCCCTAATCAGGTATTTAATCTTTCTTTTTGCCACATTAAAAAAAATAACGCTAGGGGTCTCTGGATCATAACTAAGGCTTACAGGAGCCACATGTAACTCTAGGTTGTGCATCGATGCTATGGAAATGAAATTATTGTGTCAGAATTCTTAGTCTGGAAGGAAATACACCACTTTACCATTATCAAGCAGGAACTCTTATTTTCAATATTCTTTTCTCATGTACAATATCTTGCTACTTCACAGATCGGTGCCTTTAAAAAAGTTTGTTCTAAGTATGTTTGAATTTTTAATGACATGTCTTTGGCCATTGCTTCATGTCATTTTATGTCCCATGAAAGTTTTGATTTATGTGGTTAATTTTTTAAGATCATAGATGTCATGCAATATGTAATGAATATTAGTGTTCATTGCAAGGCATCAAGCTAATGGATGTGATTTATTCTGGCTGTTTTTGGTGAGAAAAGTAACTGTTGAAGCACCAAATGAAATAAACACTTGTTTGCAATTCCATTCTTTTGAGGAGAAAGTGCCCCTCTCATGCAGGAGTTAGGGAGCATAATTTGGATTTCTGTCAGCTACAGTTTTGTGGCTCCCAAATTTGGGGTTAATGTCCTCTATCGCAACGTGCTTTTCAGAGACTGAAGAAGCTACAGAGGAGACTGTAACACACATGCACAATTTTTATGGGCAGATTCTTTGTATATCAATTCAGATAAGGTACAAATTGACTACACATTTTGATTAAGCCTGGTATTAGGCACTATTGCAGTTTCTTGTAGTTTGCATAGTGTATTGGACAAATTGTTTTAAGGCAATTTCTTGTGCTATTTCAGCAATTTCTTTAATGGAAGAAATAGTGATGATGGTCTTGCATCTGTATGACTGAGGTGAAACTAATTCATATATACGTTAAACTTGATTTCATCTTACTGTGGGAACACGATCCTACACGAGTTGTATGCTCACATTTTAGTGGAAATTAGTTGTTTACATTTGCTGCATTGGTTTGCTGAATTACAACTTCTGTAGGGCTGTCGGCAGATTAAAGAGAAAATTTTCATGCAATTTGTAATTGATTTATTTTCAGTCTGTATAGCAATAGTAATTATAATGAAAGTCAAAGCAAAACCAACAAAGAATCTAGTTCTTAAACTACTGCTCATTTCA
Organism: Oxyrhabdium leporinum; assembly: GCA_032468155.1. Taxonomy (NCBI): domain Eukaryota; kingdom Metazoa; phylum Chordata; class Lepidosauria; order Squamata; family Cyclocoridae; genus Oxyrhabdium; species Oxyrhabdium leporinum. Next base: position 566,684 of record JANHFL010006796.1, on the reverse strand, counting down.
CTTCATTTTTAAAGTTGATTAGTTTATTTATGTCCTGCTTTTTTTGTGATAGCCCATTCTCAGGTTACAAAGTTTTCTTCCCCTGATTTCATCCCTACAATAATCCTATAAGTAGATGAGACTCAGAGGGTCACCCACTGAGTTCCATTGTAAATAAAACTATAAATGTATACAAGTATAAATTATATATTTTATATTCTGTGTGTACACATACACATACATATATTTGTGTGCATTTTTTCCACATACACCTTTTTGCATCCTGATGTATTATATATATTCAAGTGGAGATTTGAGTCAAGTTTTCTCCAGGCCAAGTCTCATGTCTTCTTCTCTGCTTATCTCTTAATTTTGTCACTAGACCATGTTCAACTGCACTGAATAGAACTGTTCAAGCTAAAAATCTAGAAAAACACAGGGTATATCCTAGTTCCAAGAAATCTTAACATCTCACACATCTTGGCATTTTTCAGATTCAATGCAATTCCTCTTAGATGTTGTTTACCTAATCTGCCTACTGAACAATCTTTAGAGTAAAAGTAACATTAGTACATAGAATGTATGAACATGAGTTTGGATTATAACCTTGATAATTTATCCATAGAAATGTTTTAATCAGGATTGTGTTAGCATGTTTATTTTAACAGTTCTTACTGAATATTAATCTCCTCAGTAAATGAGTCCCCTGGGAGCCTAGTGATGGGTCAAAAGTGTACTTGGGAAAGGTCAAGCAGTTCAAATAATACACTAATTTAATGATATGAGAAATCTAGTTCCTGCTGGAAAAAGAAGTGATAATCCAGAGCCTGTATCTAGATGAGCTGAAAGTGAATAAAAAGGCACTTCTGTACAAGCAAGGTAGCACAATAAAATATGAAAAGTAATGGAATTACTCCAGCAACTTGGAATGAGTTCATACATAAGTATTCCACCCATGCCTTCATAATAGTCCAGGTATGAAAAATAAACACTGGGTTGAACTAAAATTGAGTGCAATAAAGTGCAAGATTTGAATTTATAATGCGAAAGCACAACTATCTCAGTGAGTTAGGCAAGCCAATAATTCACTTTGCCAATAATCTGTATAGGAGGGATGTTCTGTGTTCTTTAATGTTCAAAAAGCATTGCCATCTATCCAGCAAGAACAAAATGCATGCCTTACTGAAGTATATATAGTAGTATGACACATAATTGTATGCATTTTGAACTCAGTATCTGTGTGCACATACACAAGCTAAGTTCAAACTTGATGTTAATCTTGTTATCAGGGATGGATTTAAAGTTAGTTAATAGACAAACGTATAAAAGATAAACAGCCCTTTAATCATGGTAAGATTAAAAATGTCTGAAAATAAGCAGTGGGGAACAGGAATGTGCTCGTACCAGATATATCTGGCTTGTAGATTTTGCATAACTATATGGTTGGCCAGTTTAAGTAGAGAACACTTGATAAACTAGATCTTTGGTCTGATGCAACCTGGCTCCTCTTGTGCTATTAAACCACAGGGCAATAAAAATGTTTTTCATTCTTAATGGTTGGAGCACCCCAAGATAAGATCAAATTAACTAATTCTGTATTCTTCTTTCTCATGCATCTGTCACGTGGGCTACCTTGTTGCTAGCCAAAGAATTACTATTTTTTTATATATGAAATACTTCTTTTAAGTGATGAATTGAATATCGGTGAATCAAATTAAGGGCAGATGGTAGTGTAAGAATACTAGAACCAGAGAGGCTGAAAAATTGGATGTTAAAAAGTATAGAGGGATTAGACATCATGTTAAATCAGAATTATTTGCTGTTTCTCCCATTAAATAGAACTGATGCAATGGAGACATCTTCAACATCATTTGCCACTACTTACTGAAATCGAGCTTACCTGAAGATTTTTTCTTTTTTGGTACTGTATGGTTTTCTAATGTTCTGAGTTGCAGTTATGACTTTCCTCATTTCCAATAATTTCATTATTCAAAATCCTTTTGAGAATAACAGTTCCTAACAGTACTGTCTGAAATTTGGACATTCTGGTTTTTCAGAATAGAAGCGTTCTTGTTAAGTATTCCCTAGCTGGCCTACATTCATCATGGATAGGATCTGTAGTAGTTAAGAGTGGAACAAATATAATTGCTGCTGTTCCCACTTTGAGCAGCATGAAGTGGTACTATGATAAGGAACTTCTAGAATATAATGCCTCTGTCCTTGGACATAGTATAGTTTCTAGCTGCAGTGCTAATCCCAGTTTTTCTTCAAAACTAAACTCTTGAGAGACTGTCTTACATTGAGGTCCCGTCCCCCCCAACTTCTTTCCTTCTGGTGTCATTTTAGCTTAAGACACCAGTAGCTATGTATCTAACATAGTATATTAGGGAGTCTATTACTTGAGTCCAAGATACAGAAAAATATGAGCATTAGATTTCTATTGGCTATGTTAGGGTTTCCTGGTTTTGCATATACGTTTATAGGAGTGCTCATATCAATGCAGCTATTAAATGTCATGGCTAACCTTACAAATTCTGGCACAAATTATTTCAAAGCAAACAATAGTATGGATAAGGGACTGGCAGATCTCATCATGCTGAGGTGGACATACTTGCTTTTAATTTTTGAATAACACCTTTTGGAACAAATCTACATCTTAGAAGAATTAGAAGACACTGGATTATCAGAATATTTTTTCCTTTTTTTCCATATGATTTTCTGTATCTTTTTTCTAAAGGTTTCATGTATTAATAATAGAAAATACATTTCAATGCTTTTGTTCATTTTGATACCTGCTCTTTTCACTTTTTCTACAATATCAATAATTTCCAGCAGAATTCTTCATCTTTATGGCAGTCAATAAACTGATTATCTTTATTAAAACATCCCCAACACATTCTCCTAGGTTGCATGGATTCCACCCAAATATTCTTCACTTTTTATAAGGACTTTTTCTCCAAGATAAATTCTTTTGAGACTTTTCATCATTTCATCACTTAAAAAGCATTAAACTCCAAACCTGAACATTTCACTGTTTTGTCCTTCAAGCTTTTGTCAGTCCAAATCCAATCCATGTCATCACAATAAGTACCCAGATGGGGGGAACGCCACATGCATTATATTACATACATTATACAAATTAAACGATCTGCCTCCTTGGCATTATAGTATAACATGCATCTCTGTAATTTGGACCTGATTCTATGGTCATGATGACTATAATCTTAAACTACAAATTATGATTCAAACATGGATTAGAGACTTTGTTAAAGTATTTTGTGACTAGCCATATCCACCATGGCTGTTATTTGATGGATAAGCAAGTCTCCATATGGCTATTTTGAGTGTGCCTAACATATGATCTCAAATTCAAGTGTGCTTCCCTCATGCCCAGAAATGGGGCATATTCCTCGCCTAAACCTACACTTACCATCTCTCTCATTGTAAGATGGTAGTGGAATAAAATTTACGTTTCTATAGATGTTGATTTTTCTTGTGCAAGACTTGTCTCTCATACTAGATATTAATCCAATTTATCTGTAATTTCCTAGTATTATGCTATTTTCCCCACCTGTTTTAATACAAAGATAAATCTAGGATAATACCTATTGTTATTTTTTAAAACAACCATTTTACGTTTGAATTAAGAACCCTTTTATGAATACCATCTGGATCTAGCTTTGGTGGGGGAGGGGATACGTCTGGATCTAGCTTTTGGGATAGTTTCTATTAGAATACAATCCCTGCTCACAAATTTATCCTAATTGCTCAGATTGCTTTCCTAAATGCAGTTTTGATATGAATATTTACAAGACTAATTCTGTATGAACTACAATGAATATTAAGCTTTTCTGCAACTGCCTTTTAATATTCTTTTAACATCCTTGATGCCAAATAGTCCAGCTGCCTCTTATTTTCGATATATTTTTTGATTGCCCATCTTAAAGCCTTCAGAATATGTATGTTATCAAACATACTTTTCTTAACTTCTAATTTAAATATTTTAACTTTTTTAACAAATCCAATTATATGAGAACTTTTACATCATTGATGGTATGCCTCAGAAATGAGACAATTGGATATTTTAAACATGTGCAGTAAATTAGGTTAACTATATTATGATATCCCTAGAAGATCTTCAAAGTACATTCACCATTTTCCTATGGAATCCAGTCATAGGAAATTATTTTATAAAGATTACAAAATATAAAAGAAAAAATGCTGATGGCACATTGTTAGCTTTCACGTTGAGTTTAAATATCTACAGTATTGTTTCAGTGGAATAAGTTCATATCAATTTTTAAAAAAAACCTGTTCTATAAGAATATGAATATGTGGAAATAAGCTTACACTATAAATTCATATTTTTCTTTTTCAGCTCAGAGACATTAATCATCTGCTGTGTTAATGGAACTCTCTTGCACTGGCATGAAGTCTGTCAGCTAACCAGAAACTGCATACACCTGATATGCCACTTTCTTCTGCAATCCAGAACATGGTGTATGCTGACATACTTTTTAAATTTTTAAATAATTCCAGGAAATATGTATGTGTTGTACATTTAATTTCAAATCTAAAATATTGATATTTTATAAACTATTTTTGCAATAAACAAAGGCATGAGCCAAGGAGCCTATTCAACATGTAAGGGAACCACTTGAAGTACCAGAATGAAGAATCACAAAGTATAATATTACTCTTCAAATGCAGCTTGTCTGAATGGGCGCCAGTAACTGATAGAGACACCTGGAAAGTTGGCTGTAAAGTTCTGAACATTTGCTTTTGTTCTTAGCGTGTTACATTTTACATCTTAACAAACATTAGTCTTTAGTGCAAGTGTTAGCAGAGCTGTAATCCTTTACTGGAAGCATGTCCAAATTCAACTGTTATTAAGTGCTGACAGATATGTTCTGAGACTTAAGGTTTTCCATAAATCAGCAAGGGACGAAAATAAATAACTCTACCTTGAGTAATTGTGGCAAAGACCATCCCTTTTGGAAATAGTTTGGTGGCTAGAATAGAAGCTGCATCAGAAGGTACAGATTTTCTATCTGCTTCTGTTCACCCAGCAGTATCTGCCACAAACAGGTACTGTTAAGATGGAATAGTAATTGGTATCCGAAGTCATGATATTTCTTTTTATAGCACAGTGATGTATTGCACATTAAGTTAGTCGTAACTAACATGTTCCACTGAGACTTCCTTGGCATTTTAAAGATTAGCTAGTTTACACAGGAAAGTTTCCTATCCCAGGAAGCCTCTAATCTTTTCTCAACGGGACTTGAGTTTTTAACAGCAATGTGGTTTCACATTTCAATGAGAATAAGTTATGCCATTTCAATGAGAATAAGTTATGCCAAATTTTCACTGGATTACACCGAAAGCCGAAAAGAATTACTTGTTCAGTATTTCTAAACTGCTTCTCATTTTAAAAGTATGCAAATCCTTGCATTGGCAGCAAAATTCAGCAGTTAACTTGACAAAGTGATGTCAAAAAAATGCACAATATATAGATTGATATAATTAACAGTTTTCATGTCAATACAAGGATGCCTTCTAATATATAGATTTCAATCTTTAGGATATTAAAATACATTAAGGTAATTTTTTTCTAAAATTATGTACTCCAGCAAATACAGCAAGTGTCCAATTCATATTTTCCAAGTTGCAATCATAATTTTTCCTCTTTATTTTATTTAGTAACAGATTTATATTTTAAATAGCATTTGAAACAAGGGAAATGTTTATTACAATACAAGTCTATATTAAAAGATTTAATAATTATCTCTGAAAGTTTTTAAAAGTATTTATAAAGATTCCAGAGCACCTATTTTTAAAAAGCCCAATATAATAATTAATAATTTCAATTGTGCCCACTTTCATAAGAAATTTGGTGACTTTTAAAGGTTCTGCAGTACTCTTTTCACTGATGTTAAAGCAAAAGAGAAATAGTGAAGGCTTTTTTTTTACAATTTTTCATTCAAAAAAGATTATTTGAAACCAGTTTGGAGTATGTTAAAAATAAACTTTGATGAGATAATGCAGATAATGCATCTATTCTGAAGGAATTTTTTTTAAGCTTCTTGATTTAAAATGATGTGTTTTCACTTGAAAAAAATGCATAAAGCTTGAAGGAGTCGTCATGGCACAATGTGATAGTTTCTACTCAGGAAAATGGTATCAATCTATACAAACAAGGGTACATATATTAAGGGCGGAGCCAATAGTGCCTGCATAGACAACATCCCATTGTTATCCAGAACTCTGATTTTATTTTTCTTCAAACACCAATTCTGCCTATTTTACCACCGTAATTTAATGATGTGGAGAAGCCACAGCTTACTTTGTGTGTAGAAAAGAAGGGGGATAAGTTTGAAAAAGAGACAAGATGACTATATTGCTCATGAAGAATTGAATTGCAATCACCTTGATTTTCATTTTGAGATTATGCTGTCAGGGAAATTTTTAGTAGTAGAAGTAATGTATTGCTTTTCACTTTTTTCTTTAGTTGCTTAATATTTAAGCTTTGCTCCATGTTACCTTTTATGTCCGTATATTATGTCACTATGCCTTCTTTATTTGGTAGACTTGAATAAGGAAAAAATATTAAACTTTAGTTTTGCCTGAAGTTAAATATTCAAGAATTGTTGTGTACCATGTTTTGAAATAAAATGATTTGTTCTCTCTGCACTTTTAAAAAGTTATCCCAAGCATTGTTGCTGCCTCTTCATCTGTTCGTTTCTTTGGCAGTAAAAGATTAATGAAAGTTGTAATATTAAGCAGATAGCTAACAGAATTCCAACAGAAGACAATGGGTTTTTAAACAATGTAGATTATACCACTTCTAGAGTTTATAATTTTGCAGAACAAGTAAGGGGGAGGGAGTATTCCCTCCACTGCCACTAAATCTAGTGAAATCTTTCTGCAGCAAAAGAATACAACATGCCTCCTCACTTTTAAATAGATGGTATTACTTTCCTCATTATCGTCTAGTCTACTTTGCTTATAGTTGTAATTTAATTTGTCTCAGTGGTAAGCGGTTAAGCCATTGAATGGGCTAGATAGCTTGAAAACTTTGGTAAAATACTGTGGATTGCTTCTGAGTGCTGTCCAATACCAATCTCATTGAGAGTCCAGGTGATCTCCTATTACCAAGCTGTGGAAAATTATTCAAGTCCCCTCCAGAATCCACCTGATCAATAAAGCATCTGGGACAGGCCATATGAACACTCCTTCACCCCACAGAGGTCATGGACAGCAATGTTATCTTGGCCAGGAAATGATCTGATCAGGGCAAAGAACTAAATGTTATACTCTCCACATGCAGATCACTAAACAACTGTTCTGAAGTTCTGCCTTAATGTATCAGGCCTGAGATCACAAGGGACAAGGTGATGGTTGCCTGGAGGTCATGTACTCCCAAATCTGCCCAGACCCAACAAGACATGGTATCTGAAATTGCCCAGTATCAATAAGCAAAACCACTCCAATGCCAACAAGAAGATCAGGTCCAGAAATCATTGAAAGGATACTTAACTTGTTCTTGCAGCTCAGTGGAATAAATTGGCACTTATGTTTGCACTGTATTTTTAAAGATCAGTGCCACTACTCCTTTCCTGATATTGGTTGATGAACAACATGAAACAATAGAACAAATCTCCAAAAGAACAACATTGGTGCCCTTGCCCAGAGAGGTCCCAATAAAACACACGAGACCTACCTGTTCATCCTCAGTCAAGCTATAGATAAGCACAGGCTTATTAAAAATGCCATATTAATGTTACAATCAACTTAAGGCCAAGAGCACTAACAACCCAGTTGCCAAAAGCCAGGTTAGGGGCCACTGTGCCAGAAGTGGAGATTATCAGCAATGTCTTTCCCCTAGAACAGCAAACCTAGCATCCCACATCTTCCCCAATCTGTCACTAATTGGACATTACTACACATAACTTCTATTCCCTTAGTCCAAGACCACCAACTAATTTCAATCATCCCACTCATCACATGTGAAGATCAGTAATCTGGCAACATCGCTTACACTGACTCTCTGCCCAATTTACTACTTTTTTTCCACCATCTAGCATCTCGGGAATCTCTAAATTCCAGATTACCGTCTCACTACTACTTTGAGAGAATCCTGCCTCCTGCAACCTCAATCAGGTGGATCACCTATCCATTCAAACCCAGTGAATTTCTGTACACAAAGGCAGCACGCTTATCTTAAAAATATGACATAGGTGAAAATCAGGCACCACCTTTTAAGTACCAAGACTCAGTCTTCTAAGGGTTCATCCAAAAATGTTCAGCACTTTGGCCAGACAATTTTTTTTTAATTTTTTTATTTTTTTTTACATTTATATACCGCCCCATTCCGAAGACTCGGGGCGGTTTACAGCTTATAAGCAATAC
>JANHFL010006796.1:516479-531124 GCA_032468155.1 Oxyrhabdium leporinum | reverse complement strand
GCGGGGGGGGGGGGGGAGGCTACTCGGGACTCGGAGAAGCCACTTCAGTTTGGATCGCGGAATTGGGGGGGGGGGGTTGCTGAAAAGTTAACCCTCGACTCTCTGCAGACGGGGGTTGCTGAAAGTAGAGGCGCCTGTAAATTAACGTGCGGCTGCAGTGCGGGTTCAGTTCAAGTCTGAAGGCTACTGAAGAGAGATCGGGGTGCTTATTTGCCGGGTCGATTTTTCGGAAGGAAAAGAGAAAGGGAGAGGGAGCCGGAGAGAGATGCTTCAGGTATCAGTTTTAGTTTAGTCTCAAAAGATTTCAGGGCAAAGGAGAAACACTTGCTCGGTCTTTCTTCCTTGGGTATAAGGAGGGGTGTATTTTTTTTTACCGACCTAATTTTAATTTAAAATAGTTTGTGTGTGGGGGGGGGGGAGAGCGGGGTGGTGGTGGCTTCGAATGCAATTAAAATCGTTGCAAAATTATAACTAAGGATAAGAAGGAACCCCCTCATTGGCATAATGCATGTATTAAAGTAAACCTGCTAGGTTTGTAAAGTATGGGTATAATACCAAATGAATTCATTCATTTGGTATCAGTGCACCGAGGAATCTTAGTATAATGTTGGGCTGCAATTTAATTCAGGGGATTCATTAGTATAGATTATTGAAAAGCTTTTTTTTTTAAAAAAAAAATACATTCTGAGATATAGGATACTTTTCAGGAGGATTTTCAAAAATTATTGTGAGTGACAAGAGGGGTCATCCACTATTCCAAATTGGAACCCCCACCTAAACTGAATGGCCAGAAAGTTTATCTTTTGTTTATTGAGCTACTAGACATTTTATATGACCACCTATATGTCTACTCATACGAACGCTGGGCAGCTAAAAACAACAAAGACAATATAAATAAACCTCTAAGGAGATTTGTTCAACTCCAGCAAATAACACCATATCAAAACAATCATAATACGATCACCAGGCACCATAAACTCCATCACACACACCATACCTACATTGGGCTGACTCTATATTCTTGCCCAATGCCTAGGAGAAAAACCACGTCTTCCCAATCTTCTGAAAGCCAAGATGGTTGTGACACTCCCGATCTGGGGATTGTGGGGTGTGGGGAGTGCCACTTCACTAGGCAAGCTCTGCAACATAACCTCTTCTCCCCCCCTCCTTTAAAGTAATGTGTGCATAATGGAATGTATGAACAGTTAACTTATAAATAAATGAAATCAATTATAATTTTTAAACAAGTCTTTGTTGGCAGCAGTTTTAATATAACCTGCATCCTAAAGTAAATATGGAAGTCTATGATGGTTATGGAGGCTTCTGCAACAGGGTAAACTCGAACCAGAAAAGGATATTCAATTAGAATCTATGTAGATAAATAAGATTTTACTCAAAAGCACAAGAGTTTGCTTCAAATTTTTAGAAGAGTGTGTGTAAGAGAGAGGGGGAGTGAGAGAGGAGGGCGGGCTGGAGGGAGAGAAAGGCACATAGCTTATTAATGAACTATTGTGTTGAACAGCATGGGCCCCAAATAAGCAAAGTTTACTGAGTTAATTTCTAATCAGTTTTAGATTAAGAAGATTAAGATTAAGAAAACAGGAAAAATATATCAAATGAATTAAGAACTTTGTGTTACTTGTTATTTTGTGAAAATTGCTCAAAGGAATAGGCAGACTTTAAAGTAAGCACCCATTCTTAATTCATTCTGCATGCTTAAATCAATAGATGATAGTTTAGTACAAATGCGATCACACACCCAATGGCCGGGAGGGAATCTTCTTTTGAACTTTATGAGACTTCTTTTCAGAAAAGGATGGTTATAGTTACAGATTCCAAAAACGTTTATTTTTTGTGTGTATGTTATTTTCCATGTGCAAATCAGTGTTAGCTACAGAATATATTGGCAAAGATTTATGGATTCCTGACACTTGAAAAGTGACTTGCTACATACACATGATGCAGGGTTGAATTATAATTTGAGTGAAACCATAAGCATTTATCTTGAGAAGGAGAAAAATACAACAGCCCCATATCCATCCTATTCCTTGTGTATCTCTCTGCTAAAATAAGAAAATTAAAATGTCGGGACTTTTGTCCATAAGCCTATTAAAATATGGATACATAATCAGGAAAAGCACTTTATGGAATCTTTTCCTCTAATTTAAAACAACCCCTCTGCCCCAGCACACATACATATACACACTAAACTCTGGAGGTCAGCTTTGATTCAAATAAAATCCCAAATAAGATACTCTTTTTAGAGCTATATGGATCGAATCCTGCTAATTCTAATCTGACGTGATGTGTTTTGGCTGATTTCTTGAAGATGTCTTGCAGATCAGACTTGTCCATAAAACACTCCCCAAAAATGAGCAAGGAAGCCTAATATTCTCGACATGTGCCCGTAGAACTTTTTACTTCTAAGGGTTGCCTTCTTGTGCTGCACTGTGTTCACTGTAGGAACTGATCACCATAATTGCAGTCACAAGGATGACAGTTGCTCAGTGAAACTTGTCCCTAATCTGTGTTGGGATTGAGGCCATCAGTATTTTCCAGGCTGTGTGCCAGGGAATGAAAGCATGGTTCATAATAAAGCCATGGGAGAGTCACTGTTCAATGTCAGCCAAGAAAGGAAGGTTTAATAATGGATGACCCCTTTGTGCTCCTAGGCGTGGAGAATATCCCTCCATAAAGATTTAGCTATTTAGCTCTAAAGTGGATCTTATTGGGTGCAGGGGCAGTAGAGGAGTTGCCTCCAATTCTTAGGATGACAGTCCCTTCAAATTTGAATTAGCAAAGCTAGTCTTATAAACTAGGATGCCAGAATTTATTTTCAAACAGTAGGTCTTCTACCTTCCAGTGTATGGGACTATTGGAGTCACTAAAAATACCATAAGGGAAAGCAAATCATGTTTGCATAGGATACAAAAAGAAGCATGCATGTAAAGTGAGGTTAGACAAATATTCCTATTTCAGGTCTTTGAGAGTTCAAGAGTCTGGAACTGGGATTGCTTACAATCAAATGGGGAAACCATGAAAAATTACAAACCGATGGAAACTTGCTGAATCCAAAGAACTGGATTCATATCCAAATCCATGGCTACTTGGAAAGTTCCTGGCTCAGTTTTGATGCCACATTATAGTTCATTGACAAACCCTTACCGGTCTTCCACAAGCAGACCAGCTAAGATGGTATAGATGATGCCAATCATGCTTTGTTTAATTTATCATCTGAAATTGGAATTGTGGCTTAGTCCCTTTTCAAGCAATCCAGAGGTGGTGGTAGGGGTAACAGGAATAAGGAAGAGGCATTCTGCAGCTAGCCTTGATAACAGGTGAAGGTGGAAACATGTCATGCCATCACAATCCAAATTCTGCCTTTTTGTACAAGTATTAAGAGGTGAAATTTGTGCATAATACATATTGCTTCCCTTCCCTTTTTATGCACATGGTCATGCATGACAGGAAGAACTATCATTCTTCTTTATGGTGACCTGGGTACTGTATATGTGTGTGTTGTATTAAAGGTAATATCTCCTTTGAGTTAAGCTTGACTTCTGGGGATTTATAGACGTACATTAAATTTCTTGGCAGCAACATGAAAAATGGTTTGCTGTTGCCTTCCTCCAGCATATCTTTCAATCTCCCAGTCTAATCTATATCCCTGAAATTTCCTGATAGTCTCCCATCCATGTACTAGCCAGATCTGGCCCTGCTTAGCTTTTGAACCCAGACGAGTTCAATTAAACACTGCCACCTTTTGCAGTAAAGAGGGGGAAATACTGACAAATACTTTGAGCATCAAACCAGCCCGTAATTTGTATTTTATGAAATAAGATTTATGAGACAAGGCTTGACATGGAAGCACAGGGTTATTAATGACAGCTGAAGCAGAAATGTGACCAAAAGGTTGGAGTAATAAATGCAGATAGGTTGATTCTGCACTGATGGTTCTCCCACCCATGGTTTTTCAAAGCAGTGCCATTTTTTTCATTTTTCATTTCATTGAATGTCAAAGCTTTATTGATGCACCTGGGAGGAAAAGATCCCTGAGATCATGACACAATTCCCATTCCCATTAATCTTGTCCTCCTGGAAAGTTTGGGAGAAACCACAGGAAATGCAATTCATTCTCCTTTCCCAGACAGCTAATCAGTTTGGGTTTGGTTGAAATTAGGTTTTTATCTCCACACGCTGCTGTGTTTCTCCAGTTTCATATCCTGTGATGTAGTTTCTTCTTTCTCAGTGCCACCATTAATATTCCATACTCTGCATCTATATTCTTTTTCAGTTCTCACAGTCTTTAATGCTAAAATGCAAGCTCCCAAACAAAAGATGAGATAAATTAGACTACTGACAACTTATATGCAGGTAGTCCTCGACTTACAACCACAACTGAGCTCAAAATTTATGTTGCTAGATGAAACATTTGCTAAGTGAGTTTTGCCCCATTTTACGACCTTTCTTGCCACAATTGTTAAGTGAACCTCTGCAGTGGTTAATTTAGTAACATGGTTGTTTAAGGGAATTAGTTTCTCCATTGACTTTGCTCATCAGAAGATCGCAAAAAGGGATCACAAGACCCTGGGATGCTGCAATCATCATTAATATGAACCAGTTGCCAGGTGTCTGAATTTTGATCACATGATTACAGGGATGCTATAATGTTGTAAGTGTGAAAAATGGTCAGAAGTCTCCTTTTTCAGCACCTTTGTAACTTTGCATGGTCACTAAATGAGCTGTTTTAAGTCGAGGACTACCTATATTCATGTTTTACTTTTAGTAGCACCCTAATTGTTGTGATAGAAATTTGAATTGGCTGCAGCTATCTCACTATCACTAAAATTTCTTTAATACTAAAGGAGACATGTTATTATGTAGATCCTGCTTGAACTAAGCTGGTGAAAACTAAACATTTTACTCTTAGCATAATAACCAAGTCTTGGGGGGGGGGAGGGGAGGAACGTTGGTTTTAAAGGTAACATGTAAAATTTAAAAATAAAATTGAAGTTTATAAACCATTTTTTTTATTTAGAGTGCTGGATAAACCCAATATATTGTGTTTTAATCAAAAAGTATATCTGAGAACTCATAGCATACTAATAAGCAAACCTAGCCAATATATAATTTTACTGATTTTGGCTTAGCATAGTGCTTGAGCTTAACCAATTAGGTTTATAAATTCATCAATTCATCATTTAAAAAGCAATAGTTTAATATGAGGGAATCAGATCATTCTGTCTTAGCCGTATCTTAGCCAGGAGGCATTACAAAGCTGATCTGATTCATTATCCACTGGTTTGAAACAAATATTTGTCAAATTTCTGCATCTTAATACTTAAGGTGACTCTGTTTCTAGGGAACTGGAAATCTAGACTCGTGTTTTATGGATTGCCTCACCAAAATTTGATATCACAAAAGAAAGGATGGGGTAGGGAGACACCTTGCCTTGAAAATAGTTGCTGCTGTAGTGAGATTTTACCCTCTGGCACACTTTGTTCAAGGACCCAACAAGAAAAGCTGCAGGAAATATGGATCGAATGTTTTTTTGTTCACCTCTGTAGAGGATGTTTGGAATCTATAACTTGGAAACGGGGAGACTTCAGTTGTATTTCTATCATTTTTAACAAAGGCTCATTACTTTTCAGGATCCACATTTGCAGGAAGTATGTGTAGAATTTCACAGGGGACAGGAAGAAAGATAAGATGCTAGGAAACAAAGTGATTTCTGTATGTGCAAGATGCATAGTGTCCATGTCCCCAATATTTTGGACTTCATGAACTTGATTGCTCATATGACTAATATTTCTAGCAGTGGGCAGGGGTCGTCCAAGAACTAAGTTGCAACATTGGAAAGATAAATTGGAATTTGGCATACAGCAGTGGAGGATGGATGGATGAATGGATATTTTGTCAAAGTTTACACTGAGTTCCTTTGCAATTACATATCAGCATGAATTTTTTTTCTTCTCTAATTGCATATGACGTAGGGTATTTGTAATGTTACCCTTTAAATATATCAAACTTGGCATTTATATTTTTGTTGTACTGGTAATATTTTATAAATGCAATAAAACAAAAATAAACAGCCAAATTTGCAAGAGGGTGTACAAGCTGCATCAGGAAGCAGGAGTTGAGATGTGATGGGCTTTATATTGTCTGTTAAACATCTTATGTCTCTGCTGTTTCTCTGTCTCTGGTGCTATCATCTTCTTATATCTTCCTTCCTCCTCCCCCCTCCCCCCACAGTTCTACTGCAATGCTATCTTCAGGCTCATCAGAACACTTTGCAAACATTAGTTAAAGCCCACATCTTTCCACAGATGAGACTTAGACAGAATCGACACACTCAAGAGGTGTGGGTCCATAGGTGGCAATGCACGCTGAGCTTCAGGAGGCAGACGGGCTGGCTTAGCGATGCCAATACACCTCTGGACCGACATGCCATCAGCTTCAGGTCCCAAAGCTGCTTTTATTCATCACGCCATCAGCTGCAGGCTTTCTGACTGACCATAACTATCTCCCTTTCATCTGTGTTTCGTTTCGATGGTGGGGGTTTATTTTCATTCCACGAGGAGGATGAAGAATGATTACTAAGCATCTGAATGATATTTTTTCAATCGAAAGAAGCAAGAAAAATAAAAGTGAAAGAGATGTCAGGTGTACTCCCAACTTTTCAATAATCCCATATTAAGATTCTATTCCTCAGATGGATCAGAACTTTCCTTGGGCTCTTCTAGTAAAAATTGCCCTTTTCCTCCATATTTAACCCGTCCCTCAAGGTGAGGTTTAAAGCCAATAGCACTTAGACTTATATACTGCTTTATATAAGGATATATGTTTTATAGCCCTCGCTAAGCAGTTTTACAGAGTCAGCGTCTTGCCCCCAACAATCCAGGTCTTCATTTTACCCACCTCGGAAGGACGGAAGGCTGAGTCAACCTTGAGCCTGGTGGGCTCAAATGCAACCCAAAAGGTGTTCATTTAAGCAAAATACCATTGTAAGGCCGGATTGTCCTCTGGATCAGAGGCAGATTTACTGTATAACTGGGACACCTCTCCACACATTGCTTGCGACATCCCATGCAGTTAAGTTCCTCAGCAGTGACTTTTATGTCATGTGATAAACTTTCCACAGCATGGTGATCACTGTAAAAAATTCCTGCAGGCTGAACTGTGGTGAAAACCTTAACCCCCTTTCCTTTGCCCACCTTGTATAAATCTTTCCTGGAAGTGTGTCCTTTCCCATTGCATGCTTGTTTACATAAATGAGCAATTTGCTTGCACGTTTCTTAATTTCTCCATGAAGAGGGAAGCATTCACGTTTTTCTTAAGAATATCTTCTCCTTAAGAAGGGAGCTGCTGGTGTTTGTCATGACAGCTAGCCCTCATCTGGGCACTGTAGAATTGCTTGCAGTTGGCTGCCTTGAGTTACCTAGCAATGAGAGTGGACCGCAGCTGCAGATGTCAAACAATGAACAATAGGAATAATGTAATTGCAGCATCTTAGTAGCTTATTAAGAAAGAAGCAAGATTCAGGGAATTGTTGGACAGAGATAAAAGTACAATGTATCCAGGGTGTTACTGGGGGGGAAGGTATACCTGGGGCACGGGGACCCAACTCCTATAACCTGACTGGCTTTCTGACATGTTTGAAAATAGAGGAGAAGCAAGCCTCTCCACAACGATTCAGTTTTTCCTTGTTTTCCTCTGCCCTTGATATTCTAGTCATGAGAGGTGGTGGCAATACCAATTGGATAATGCTGTTGGCTTCTGCACTGACCGTGTTTTGGGCCAATGCAAAGGATACAGACGATCACTGCTTACCTGGAGGGAAACACAAAGCCAATCCAAGCGCAGAAGAAGACCTGGATATCTGCCAGATTTATGCAGAAAGTAAGTATGGCTTCTCTATAGAAGCTTGTAGAATTATGTGGTGAGGAGAGAAAACGAGAGTACTGTAGGATGAGGGAGTATAAAATATCCATAATATGGATGATGATGATGATGATGATGATGATGATGATTTCAAGGCCACCTGATACCAAAGCAGCTGTGGGTGCCTTGCAATTAAAATCCTGAAAACAAGTCAAAGGAAAAAAAATATATATAACAGTTGACTTGCTGGGAGACTACGAGCCGCAGTGGCACAGTGGTTAGAGTGCAGGACTGCAGGCTACTTCTGCTGCCTGTCGGCTGCCTGCAATTTGCCAGTTCAAATCTCACCAGGCTCAAGGTTGACTCAGCCTTCCATCCTTCCGAGGTGGGAAAATGAGGACTCAGATTGTTGGGGGAAATATGCAGACTCTATAAACCGCTTAGAGAGGACTGTGAAGCGGTATATAAGTCTAAGAGCTATTGCTATAACCTGATTTTGATTGTGTTCATTGGCATACATCTTCCTTGGTCTGGACTGCAATTGTTGGAGGGATAGTTTGCAGAAGGCTAATACTATAGCTACTCTCATTCCAAAGACATAGAGATGCTGACAGAAGGCTTCTTTCCATAGATGCCTGTTGCTCACCAGAAGTTGCCCAGGAACTTTCCAGAGGCAGTGCTGGATCTTGGAATCATTGTGGAAGCCTCAGCATCAGGTTATCCCCAAGACTGCTCTTCTGAAAAGAAGGGGATCCTACCTATGTCAGCCATGGGTCCCTCTGGATTGTGGAGCTGAGCCCCGTCTCTTGATCTTTCCTCTGCCAGCCTTTCTGATCAATAAATACCAAGATTGGAGGGGGGGGGGAGGAGGTACGGGGACTGATGCCTGCCTTGCTTTTCTCCCCTGCATCTTAGGGTCAATATTTATGCTTGCTGTTGTTTCATTCATTTTGGCAGGTGTGAGGAGTACCTTCGGCAACTGGATTGTTTTTACCACTGCTCCCCCATTGCTGCTCAATGGCCTCATCCTCAGCAACCCACAGCCCTAATGGCTATGCCTCTCTGCCAGAATTTCTGTGACCAGTGGTAAGTTATCACAGGACTCCACCTCTAGAAGAGGCCATTCTGCTAGTGAGGAAGAATTAAGTACAGTACCTGTTGAAGGTAGAAGACACTGAATAAACTTAACAAATAGCTCTGTCTTCTTTTCTATAATTGAACGCACACATATGTACATTGGGCTAAAAGGAACCATGATCCTTTACCTGTTATCTGAAAAGAAGAGACCATATTTCTGAAGAGATACATATATTTAAAGCCATTATTTAGAGAAGTGTTATTTAGGATTACCATGATTAGGCTGCAAAAATCTAGATAAGCACTAGATGGCAGCAAAGGCCTTTGCTACCATCTACAAAACAAACAGATATACTAGCCTGATATAGTCATTTTATTAAATTACTGAAAATTTGAGAAAACTAGTGTCCTTTTCTCTATTGGTTCAACCTTCCTATTGGGGAATTATGTTTTTCAAACAGAAAAACTTTTTTTCCCCTGACAAGATTAAGCGATTCCATTCGGGAAAATTAACATCAGGCAAAAGGAATGATTCAGGTTTGGAAATTTGACTTGGATAGCAAGGGAATACAAATGTTGTTTGGAGAATATTCCCATCATTTTGCTTTTATTATTTTATTAGCCAATGTGATAAAGTATAATATTTTTAAAATGAATACATTTGTGAGGTAAGTTACTCAGAGGAGGACAGAGAATCTATCAGCAACTAGCGTAAAAGTTAACCCAGCAAGTGAAAGAGAATGTCAGCTTTGTTTTGGGCTGAATATAAAAATCTGAGGTCCTCTCCTGAACCGAAAAGGGTGGGTGCTACCCCGGGGAGTTTTAAATTCGAATTTCTAGTTTATCGTAAGTCTCACTGAGTGATTTGGGTCTATTAGTATTGAGTGAAATGCCAACGAGCTGTCTTTCTTAGCACTTGAACTTATTGTCCACTCAGGTACGATGCTTGCAGAGAAGATCTGACCTGCCCTGGCAACTGGCCCTGGGGAGTGGATGGACATAACTGCAGTCACAAATGTCTTTCCTTTGGCCAGGTGAGGACACTAAAGGTGCTGCTTAGCCACAAGCAGAACCAACCTTGTGTTGCTTGCTGTAGCCTAAAGGTATCTTTGCCAAGGGCCACTTTGTTGGAAACAGCATTCCAAAAAGTAGGCCAAGCCAAGGCAAAAGACAAATTGGACCAGAACAAACAGACAAACAAACAAACATCCAATTTAGTTAAAGCCACTTTGGGTGATTAATCTCTTTCAGCTGAACAGTTTGCCTCTTCAGAGGTGGGGGTGGTGGTAAAAAAAGTACAGATATCTTGACATATGGAGTACAGGAGTTTCAGAAATACAGAAAACCTAATTTCAGAATTCAGACAAATGTTTTTAAAATTTGTGTGCATTGGGTGAGATCATAGCATGTTTATGTGAGGGAACATATGGTATATGTTTGTGCAGAGCCTGAAAATGATGCGTAGGCTGTGGCTTCCGAAACTGAAGCATGTTTGGGAAGAGTAACTGTGGAAAGTGGGGAGAAAAACAGGAACTGCATTTTCCTGAAAGGCACCAATTACACTAAAAACCAATCCAAAGTTTTCAGTGTTAACAATACTTGCCCAGTATAATTTGACTTTATTTTAACTCATGTGACTTTTATTGCAAAGCTTGCTATCAAAGAAAAGTATTCTCAGAGGGTAGGAAATGGGAAGAAAAAAAGCCAGATATAGCCAAATGTTTATAGGTAAATGTCTTCTTCCTGTAGGTTTTTTTCAGTTTCCCACAGCCTGGCATTTCCCAGTGGTCTCCATGAACTCTTATTACATACACTTAGTTTATTAGCTTACTATGAATACTAATGGCGTGTGTTACTGAAAAATCTGCAATTGGCAAATTCAAATGAAAAATACCTGAAAGTTAAAGCTTATATAGCAGTAACAACTACCTTATCATTGCTAAACTCTTTCCATAATTATGTTTGTTTTCTTGAAATATTGTGGAACTTAGAAAGCAACAGTTTAATCTTTGGCTATAAACAAATATACAGGACTGGAATAGTTATTGACAGACAAAGGTTATTTACCATGAAACACAGAGACTGAGAGAAACGAGAATTGTCCATTATTTGCTACTAACCTCCTTATTAAAAATGATTGGATTGTCTCTTTCAACAACTTGTATACTGAAATAGAAATGCAGGCAAAGGAGGACGGTGGCTTGTCTTGAAGCTAATAGGAAAGATACTTTTGTTAAAAAGGGGCATGGCTGATGGCCATTTTATGGATTTACCTGCCACTTTTAACCCTTTCTTTCACCATAAAAGTATCTGTCCAACATTAATAAATGAAGTGCCTTTAATGTTATGAAGCCTATCATAGTATACCCACAGAGAGATATGAGTTATATTCTACACAAGGAATAGAACAATCACCATTAGGAACAGGAACATAACTTCTTGAAAAAGTTAAATCACAATGGTTCTTATTTTTAGAAATCAAATCATGTTAGGACTGCTCAAGTTCTTTGCATCATGCCTTTTGGGGGAAGACTGCAATACTTTTCATATTCCTAAGTTCTAAACTTCACTATCTATTCCAGTTGCTTTCAAACCTGAATGGGGTTAGAGTAGTACCTCATAAGGAAGACTTTTTTTGTAACACTGGGCCTCTTTTTTCCCCCTTAGATGTATAAGGATGGCAAGGAGCTGTGTGAGAACATCTGGGATAATGCTTTCATAGTAAGCACTGACCCTTGCCAGTGCCTGATGCTGGATGCCTCTGACACAGCCTTCTCCACCTCTTATTCTCACCTCAAAGAGAGCAACAACCTAAAAGAGATAGACATCAACAAGGCAGGCAAGGAAAGAAAAGATCGTGTGAGCCCTTGCAGACACAACCTTTTACTTCAGCATCTGAGAAGGAATCTGAAGAAGCGTTCTATTTTTGTGGAAGACATGGAGGGAAGTGGAAGTGGATTCTAATCCAAGGTAACCATCCTTCCAGAAGAAAAAAAAGCCCCCTCTCCAGTGATTGCCTGGGGCTTGGGGGGATCGCTTGTGATCTATGCAATTGTGTCACATCCCATACTACCAGTTTCCTGCCATCTTCTACAACTCTGTGCATCTCATGGCATAGACTGTGAATCTGGCACCTTCCAGGACTCTAACCCTATACCCTAGCAGTAGAGGTTAGACCATTAGGGCACCTCTTGGGAACTTGCCTGGAACCAAGATTTCCCCAAATACTCAGAGTAGAAAAGGTGTTAGAGAACAGTAAGCATTTCCCTCTTTGTATTCTTTGTGTTCTAAGAGCTGGCTCAAGGAAGAGTCATCATAGAACGCAAAAGGCCATTCATGAGCATTAGCTGAAGGGAAAGCATCCTTCATAAGCAATATTAGCTGAAGGATAATATCTGCAAGGGAGAGAACGAACAAGTAGGGGGAGGATGGAGTGAAATAATCAGTGCTGGAAAAGTTAGCCTCGGTTGTTGCCATGGCTTCAAATACAATTGCAAGTAGGAATCAAGTAAAATGGAAGGATCTCCCTGAGCTCAAAAAGAAAAGGGAAAATAGGGGAAGTTAGATTAGAGACCAGTATGGCTGACTTTCCTGTTTCATTTGTATGCTGGAAAGCAATGATTACTAGGGGACCAGCATTGCTAGGTCACTAAACTGGATTACATCCAAAACTGAATTTATTTTTCAAAGCAACCCAGTCTGAGTGGGGTGAAGAGAGAGAGATTGTGCAAAAGAGCATGATTACATAATAAACAACCCATATGTCAAGGAAAGGGTTTCAAACCCTTGGATAATATACATAGCATCAAAACAGAAGCGGTCAGTGTAGATATATGCCAGTCAGAAAACATCTAATCAGTGGTGGCAGTGAGACTCCAAGAGTTGTCATGCTCACATCTTTACATAGTGCTCCTTCAGCTTTCCCCACCAACTATCCTCTCTACTGTAAACACCATTCAAATCTCCCTTATATTATACATCCAAAACAGACCCATCTTTATCTGTCCATCCATCCTCATTTATCATCTGTATTTCACATTCCTATTTACCTTGGCTACGCTTACTACAAATTTCATATTATGGATTGATTCAAACCTATTAATATTGTGGAGAAATAATAAAAAGGAGTACGTGTTCATGTTTTATTATGAGAATGTTTTTTTAAAAAATCAATGCAGAGGATTGAATCAGTGATTATTCTAGAAGCCACGTATACAGCTCTGAAAAGAAAACTCTCTGTCCAATTTATCATACACCAGATAAAGGAGGATTACTAATATCATGAAGTGTTGCCAATACTCTCCTGGTGCAAGGGCTTATGGAAAACTAGCATTTCTTTGACAAATTATATATTCCACACTCCCAAAAGTTTGTTACTAGAACAGGTAAGATTTGACCAGGGAAACAGCCAACCTGGTTAAATGTGTAATGGCATTATGGACAATGGTAAATTAAACAGAAATGTGGTAAAATTTCTATTCATAGTTCAAAACATTCCTTTTTTATTTTTCATATATCATAAATCAGTTGACAAAATATAGTAACTGTAGTTACACACTGCATGAAGGCATATTGACATCTGGGCAATTGGCATTGTAGTAAAAGCACTTTTTGAATGACACACAGGATATTAATGTCTTTTTTTCCATTGTTCCACTTGATAACAATCAGAAACCATTCAGATATTGTTGATATTACATCTCCCAATGTATCTCACCATTATCAATGCTACTTGGAGCTGCTGGGAACAGCATCTGCAGGCCACAAGCTATCTATTTATGGACTAAACTAAGCTTTCAAGATTGGATTATATAACCCTGAAATAGGATTGTTATGTCCTGCTGAAGAGGCCATGTTCTATCACTGCCAAGGAGGATACAACAAACAAGACTTAGCCTCTGAAGAAAGGGAAAGGAGATGGAAAGCCTGGAAATTAATTTAGACAGATGAGAAGGATGGATAGTCAAACGCAAGTACGCTAATATTCTTCTATGTCAAAAGAGGCTTGGTAGAGAAACAGATCTTGGAAGCTCTTGAAGAGATATGAAAGGAATTTGTTCAAAGAGGGGGAAGGGTATCTTAAAATAGAAAGAAACATGCCAAGCTTTCAGAGAGGAAAGAGATGAGGAACTGAAGAAGAGCATGTGAAAACTTGGGAAACAAAATGGAATTATATAGGAACAGCATTTCAATGATGCTTCCTTTAAGTGTCTTCTGTAACAACCCTGTAAAGAGGATAAATATGGTGCCTGGAGATGGGTTGAAAGGTCAGCAAATCAGTTTATGCTTTAAGTGAAATTTCAAACAGGGACTTCATTTCAGTTTCATGATCGCAAATGCTTATTTCAATCCTTGATCTTTTTCAAGCAGTAGCCCAGCTTCACTTCAAGGAAATCAAGACTGGACAAAAAAACGTTATACAAAAGAAAAGTCTTAACTAAGAAGGGTTTCTTGGTGTGATTTTTATTTCTACCATAAATAAAAGTAATTGTCATTAATTTCATTATGTAACCCAGCTTCAAATATATATACAGTAGTGGCCAAAATTGTGAAAACCTTTTGGGAAAAGTGTATTTTTGAGGTTTGATGGCTAATAGCACAACTTTTTTGGGAGTAGTACCATAAAATTATATATCAATGGAAAGATAATTTAATCAAGAATGTAATGCAACAAAGTTTGTTCAATT